>JAGFPH010018694.1:0-16059 GCA_018207615.1 Philaenus spumarius
TTTCGGGTTTTAAATGGATTTAGGATGAGCAATGTCCGCGTAACCTATCGCCGCTACGCTGGAGTCGCAGGTTGCTATCTGTTTTACTAGAGCCGACCCTTAATAGCTGTATACCAGGTAAAATATCTATTTTTTACTTAATATATAGCATGTAGCCTACGATATCTGAATTTTCCAATAATTGCAAATGTAATTTAGTATTAGTTGCTCTTTGTTACGTGTAAGCCATTGTATTTTGCAAAAGCAATTTGTAAGTTAATTAACCATATAAATTTTGATATTTTGTAAAGCCTACAACTAAACTAAATAGCCTGAACAGTGATTTTAATAATTAGCCTGGAAAATACACAATTTAAACTAAAGTGAATCCATGTGTAATTAAAAAACTACAAGTTATAATTTGTGCTCTAAAGAGTTCCTGTAAAAAGTATAGTTCAGCCAGTCAATTAAAAACAGTATATTTGTTTCAGTTTTCCAGAAACACAGGGTAACTCTGTAACAATTAACTTTGATATTATTTACAAGTGAAACTTATGAATTATAACGTCATATTAGACCAAATTGACACGTTCAAACAGTTTACAACAAGACCAAATTCCAGCATGCCTGCTGTAAACGTGCTGTAATTTCATTCTGACATAATATTTTATTTTTGGCTATTTAAAGTAACTAATGCCTATATTATGTTCTGGTTCTTTAGAGAAATCTGGTTTAACTTCCTGGTTTAAGTTCCTGCTTCAAGTTTCTACTTTAGTTCAACTCTTAATCAATATGCAACTGTAATTAAATGTGACTCCACCTTCACAACTACAACTTATTTCTAAGCTGTCTTAAACAAAGTGAATTCATTTGAACAATAACTCTTTATAAAATATAAACAGAAACAGGCTATTTTTAAATCAGTATGAACTTATAATAAGTTAGCCAAAGTCAGTGAATTTTAGAAATATAAAAAGGCTATTTAACTTTTTATGTAACTAAAATAGTATTTTGTTGTAATATATGTGTCTTTTTTTAAATAATAAGGGCGGTGAGGTACCTATTTTTGACACCACGGACTCCAAGAGTTCAAATCAAAATTCTTTTTTTTTAATTATAATGACGTCATGATTCCAATAATACTTTAAGTACAAAATTTTACATTATTTTATTTTGTTTATACTTTTGGAATTGCAGTTTTTGAAGTGAAAACTTCTTTAGCGGCGTTGGGCACTTTTTGCTTGGGGAAAAAGCATTGAATTCGCGACCGTTACCACTCGAGATATAGTATGTATTATATATATATATATATATATATATATATATATATATATATATGTACGCAACGCGAATATACTACATAGCACTTCTTATTGGGAGAGGAAAAAGCATCAAACTCGCGACCGTCACCGCTCGAGATATAGTATGTATGTATATATATATATGATATTTGTGTTATATGTATTTTTACCCTTATTCCTCCTCCTCTAATATTAGTACGGACAAAAAAATATAAATTGGTCATAGAAGTTATCACTTCCAACGTGTGGTCTTAAGCACACTATTTAATTTTTTTTTTTATTACATACAATGCGCATATTTTCTTTTAATAAACGTTGGCCAACATAATATAATATACTAAATAGTTTGTAAGTACTATTACATAAACTAATGTTTAAGACCATGTTTACCATTTTCAAAAGTTGTATTTCTTGTATTAATTAACTAAGTCAGTATTTAAATATATAATTAAATATAGGGTGGGTTTTTCTTTTAATTTTGTAAGGGAGGGAATTAAATAAATCAAACTGTTACTTTTGGGGCGTGTACAATGTTCATTCTTTTTATGTTAAGGGCGTATCAATTTTTTTAAATAAACTAACGTTATTGTTATAAATGTGTACATTAATTGTATTTATCCAATAACCTGTCAAGGAAAATTTCAGATATCTCGACTTCGGAATTAAGGTAAGACTTGTGTCTGGTATATTTTTGCTTTTATAAACTTTCTGTATGTGCCATCCATTTTATTTGAGCCCAGTACGCATTCCACATAGTTTTTACTTTTGGATGGTAACAATGTGAGAGCTAATTTTTGGGGTCAGAGAATTAGCTAGTTTATTGCATGTTCTGTAAGAGCTGGCAAATTGGCAAGACCGTAGTCTTGGTGGAAGACAGCATCTGTTTTATAACAATGATGTTCTGTAAGAACGATGTGTGTTTTGTAAGTTCTTTCTCAAGTCGAAACTCGAGTCTCCTGCCGAATTAGGGCTTAATGGTGTATTGATAAGGCGGTGTACGAGACTATTATAAGCGGACATTTTATGTGAGTGTGGATGGTTTGATAATGCATGGATGGTTTTGTTATTCGTAGTGGGTTTTCTGTATATATCAAAAGTATGAGCACCATTCTCATTCTTTATCGATAGGTCTAACAAATTTATTGATTTGTCGATTTCCTTCTCAAGTGTAATGCTTAAATTGTTGGAGCAGTTATTCAGGTATTTCTGTAGCATATCCAGTAGCCTTGTTTTACCGTCAAATAAACATAAGGTAAGAAGAAGAAATAGTAGACTATTAGACCGCTCGGCTCATCCACTCTTCTTTCGCCAATACCAAACGTTGTGTTAAAAAAGCAGCGAACATTCGTTACCGGCTGGTTTATGTGTTTTAAGTACAGTATATATGTGTACCGTGTATTTGTGTTATTGTTTTAATCAATTTTAATTAAATTATTCTTTTAAACAACAATATGAGACTGATAATAAGACGACGCCTCAGAATGGCTGACTAACTTCTTCCCAACAAAGGTGTCCAGGATCTGACGATGACGGTTTAACCGTCGAAACTAGTTATCCACACGGATAAATACATTGGATTGTTCGACGGATAATCTTCATATATACATTAAGTATACAATCCAGGAGGCTAACCCTACATTATGTCTAAATAAAAAATAACATAAACATGATTGTCTATAGTCAAATAATAATAATAAAAAAGAAATCGGTCGTTGGATTGCCGACAGAAGTGAAAACTGTCATGATTATAAATCGTTGGTTGTATTGGTTTAATTCGAAATTTGATCATTTTAGAGATATCAAGTACACTATTTTAACACAACTTACTAAATTAGAATGTTCAAAGTTCGTTTCAAAGGCATAACTAAGTAAGCTATTTTAACAAAATTTACAAAATGAGGAAGCACAATATCCATTTCATTATTAGGGAGACCCACACAGCTATTGAGTTTAAGCCATTGAATTTACCACTGTCTACTTTATTTCGTCGATTTCTTCTTCTTTTAAGATCAACTGTTACATTAATCTTCTGGTTTATATTAGTAGGCCTACGTGTGTAAACCAATGAATTAGAAGAAATCATTGACGGAATCAAAAACTATGTTCAATATATCTCTTAGGGCGATCGAGCATTTGTCCCGCCGGAGGGATGGTATGCTTCCTGGGTAGCTTTTGCACTTGTCAGTATGGTCCAAAACAGCAGGCAAAGTTAATATCCGCGGGATGTGGTCATGGTGGTGGAATTAAATAGCCAATATTATTTTTTACTTTAACAAGTTTATTATAGGCTACTCAAAATGTACAAAACGCTTTCTGCTGGCTGTAGGTAAAAGCAAGTATAATGCTATTCATTTTTAGTTTCTCACTATACTATATATAATAGTATAAAGAAAGTATAGTGATCGCAAAAAAATAAATGTTGAGATTATTTTGGAAATATCCGTTTTGGGACCCCAGGGTTCAAAAAAGTGGTTTTATAAAATTTCTGTCTGTATGTCTGTCTGTCTGTACAAAGCTAGAGAGAAAACTATTCGATCGATTTCGAACAAATCTGCACCAAACATGTCAATTAGGCCTGTATAAAACAAGATAAAAATTTTTGATAAATTTTGAAAAACATCCCATTTATGGCCAAAAAACCCACAAAAAACAGTTATTATTTTTTATATAAAAAAATTGCTCTAACGATTTTGATCAAATTTGTCTTATTTGTAGCCCTTAAAGTACCCTAACATATGCAAAAAAAATCATCTTTCTAAAAATTATCGTTTAGCTAATAATAATAACTGATGTTTGGGTTTTTTTGGCCAAAAAGGGGGTTGTTTTTCAAAAGTTTTCAAAACCATTTTTCGTGCATCTATACAGGCCCAATTGACATTTGTTTGAAATCGATCGAATAGTTTTCTCTCTAGCTTTAATAATAATAATAATAATATTTATTAGTTACTCCCTCTCCTACTTTAATACAATTATGAAGTCACAGTGAACCTGTTTAATAATTTAAATATGTTTGTGAGAAAGTATGTGCCAGTTTCTGGTACCGTTTATTTAAATTAGATTAACATACTAAAAGCAAACCACAAGCAAAAATCTGCGAAATATGCTTATATTTATAATTAAATTTAAACATCTGTTGTTACAATAAAAGTTGTAAATAAAACAGCTAATTTTGATAAAAAACTTAACATTATTTGTGGTTGAGCCTACAATGAACCAAAACACGTTCATTTACCGTTTATTCCAATCTAATTAGCTCACTCTTTCGATTACCTAAATTAATATTGACTTCAGTATAATTTATTTGTGTGAAAGTGCCTCCATCACTGTAACTGTGAATCCATGATTAATATTACTGCTCTATGTATTAGAGAATTTCCTTAGGAAAGATGGGCTATTGCAGTGACCCTTATGGTGAGACCTACGGTCGGGAGTAGTAAATGAGCACCGATCGTGATCCCCAGAACATGTTTTTTGGTGTTAATAAAAACTGTAAACATATAAAAATATGTGTTCGCACTCTAACGGCCGCAGTTTACGTTCGATTTGGTCCAAATTTACTCGTCGGATGTTTTAAGTGGCTTGTACGAGTTCGTTAGCCAAGCAATCGAACGACCCGTACTTTTTTTAACAGGAAGTAATTGTTTTGGAGATTTTTCGTACTAAAATGAAACTTTTTGGGGTTTAACCATAAAAATAAAAATATAGAAGATTATTCTGCACATTTTGTTTTTTTACACGACCTTAGGCCTGCATTACACTATCATATATTTGATAAAAGATCTTTTATAAAATATAATGGTATATCTATTATAAAAGATTTGAAGAGTGAATCTTTTATAAAAGATTTTGGACTTGTTTACACTACATATAAGATCTATGTCAAAGATGTTATTTCATTGTTGATCAAATCTGTTTTGTTTGGTTAATAAGTGAAAAATATTAAAAGGTCTTTATAATGGATGACATAACATTCTATGCTTCTTTAAGTACACTAAGTGCTGTCATATGCTGTGCTGCTGTGCTCAAGAACAGGCAATATCGCTGACGCAGGCGTGTTTGGGTCAGACCATGGATTGAAAGGCGTGGCGTTAAAGGTATTCATGAAAACCTAATAAAGGAAATAGTTACTGAAGACCAGAAAAGTTACATCAACTATTAGAGAATGGACAGTAACACTTTTGAATATATTTCATCAAAAGTATCTCCATTCATTAAAAGACAAGACACTCACTTAAGAAATTCAATTAGTTTCAAAGATCGACTCATGGTAACTCTGCGATTTTTAGCTACTGGAGAAAGCTACACAAGTCTGCAATACAGCACCCTTATACCTCAGTGCACAATATCAAAGATAGTGCCTGAACCGTGTGAAGCGATATATAAGTTAAGTCGTTGAAGGATGAAGTTTCGCGTTGTACAGAATTTCATTGGATTCATATTCATAAATCAACATTTTCGTCGTGTCAACTGTCCAAACGTACTTAGTCGCCATTTCAATAATAATAACCTCAAACTAAGTAAATGTAAACAAACCTCATCGATTTCTTTTATAAAAGATAATGCCAACCTATTACATTTTATAAAAGAAATTTGATAAAAGAAATATATTATAAAAGATGAGCTATTACACTATCAAAGATCTTTGTCAAAGAACTTTTATAAAAGATCTTTTATCAAATATTTGATAGTGTAATGCAGGCCTTATAGTTCGTTTGGTTCCCCCAAAACCGACCAAACGTAAAATACCATAGAAATCCCCTAAAAGTACCATCAAACGCGAATGTTTCCGTTGAGATCGGAACGAATCAGAGTAAGAGCCTGAGCAGGCTGAGGTTCAAACAAATTCTACTAATATATTCGTACTCGCTGGAGCTCATGAGTAGACCAATTTCCCAAATAGTAGGTTAAAACCCTTAAACATATAAACTTCATTTTGGAAATTAGCTCAACTCACGTCAGCGGTTTAGCTGCGTGATAAGATTAATATATACTAATGGAGACCCCTGCGTGCTCAGCACGCCAACCCCGTTAGAACCTTATATACATATATGCAGAGTATACAATGTCGAGGTGAACTACTTCATCTAAATTATAAACCATGGATAAAAAATATAAATTATAATTGCTCACTATGCAATCTGGGAGAAAGTGAAAATGTTTTTCAGTTTGTGGCTAGGTGACCAATGTTGAGAGAAATCAGAATAAGGTGGTTTAAGTTGTCGGAGTTAACCATAGATAGGTTTTTGAATTACTTAAATGGTGAGGATTGTGTGCGGCTTGTAGGATATCTGAGGCAATCTTGAATGTACAGATGGAATTTGATAAATGAGTTCAATTATTGAATTGTAGGCCTATAGCTGGGGTTAATGGGGGGGGGGGAGAGGTAAGGGTTTACATTCAAAATAGGTGCATAATATTTGATTGTGTTATCTTTGCAATTATTATTATTTTTATGTGTATTTTAGTATAGGGGCATTATTTGCTATTGGGTTATATTGCAATTGTTATTGCTTGTTTTTTATGTATATTTTAGTATAGGTGCATAATTTGTTATTGTGTTGTCTTTGCAATTATTATTATGTTTGTTTTTTATATGTTTGTGTTACTACTGTCAACTTAAATAAGTTAAGAAATTTGTGTTTACTTAATGTTAATTGTGAGAGAGTAGTGTGCCAACCGGGCAAGACGGTCGTATGACCATTGCCCTCTTAATGCGAGTTAGGAAGGTTCTCATTTTTGTTTATGGTTTTATATGAATAAAGCATGTTTTCATTTCATTTCATTTCATATATGCAGTGCTTAATTTCGGCTGGAACGCGCCGGTACGGCGTTCCGGCACCTCTCAGGGAAAATTGGATTCATTATTTTGGATAAACCATATTCGGTAAATAATTCGGTGCTGCGCCAACACCGACAACGGGTGAACTCAACGTTATATCTAGTGTGATGTGGTTGGCTCTCACTCTATCTCCAGTGTGTGTGAGAGAGAGGGGTCTCTCACACATGCACAGAGTTGGTCGAACCCGCACGCACAAATTCTTGAATAGCCTCCAATGTTCAAAAAACTGTTATCAGTAATAACATAGATCATGAATAATAAATATCATGAATCCATACGGCAGCAGTGTGGCGAAAATTAGGTTGTCGGGAAAATAGTGCGTGATCGCGCCGCGAGGTAGCGCTAGGGAGAAATCATTGGTAGCATTGGTGTTTCACACAGCTTCCGTCGTTTCCCCAATAGAAAGCGCCACTATCGTCGAATTTCCAGTGGAACGAAATATTGCATTGGATCGGAGTTCTATTGGGTTATCCAAATACAATGGTAATAACCACCATTGATGTGTCCAGTGCTGAGTGTGAACTTGGCTTTTCTGCAATGAACTCGATTATGACGTCACTGAGGTCCTCACTGAATGTCAGAACTGTTTGTGACTTACTGTGCATCAGGCTTCTGGGACCTACTATGGCCAGATATGAGCCTGAGCGCCATGTAAAGTCTTGGCTGGCGAAGGGGCGCCGCTCTGCAATTGACTCCCAGTCGAAAAGACGAAGTGAGCAAGTTTATGATGAAGACGACATTGTACTTTGGAAGTGTTTTTCCTAATTCAAGTCCGACTCAAAACAGTTTTTTTTTAAGTGAATGGTTGAAGTAAATTTGATACGATTTGTCTTCATTTGTGAGTAGCGTATATAAATAAAAAGTTTAAAAAATGTCATCTTTTTTTATATTTGGTAAAACATGATTCCTCATTGTAAATTTTATTACAAGTTTGAAAAAATCGCAAGTTTTATGGGGGGGGGGGGTCTTTGTTAGAAAATCATGTGTGGATTAAGTGTGTAGCTATGCGTTCCGGCACCTATTAATTTTAGAAATTAAGCACTGCATAATATATGTTATGTTTTATTTGTAATAAAGGTGTAGGATTAATAATAAATCGACCACGCATCTGGACCGCTGACGTGAGTTGAGCAAATTTCCAAAATTAAGTTTATATGCCTATGTTTTAGGGTTTCAACCAACCATTTGGGAAATAGGTCTACTCACGAAGACGTTGAACAGCTATCTGTGTGTACGCAATATATTAGTAGAATTTGTTTCCTCCTAGTGGCCTCGCGAGTTTGCATCACTTGGCTTTAAACTGGGTACTTTTATGGTATTTTACGTTTTTGTCGATTTTGGGGGAACCAAGCGAGCTATAAGGTCGCGTAAAAAAAACAAAATGCGCAGAATAACATCCTACATTTATATTGTTAGAAAAAACTTTAAAAAACTTTAATTCTCGTAGTAAAAATCTCAAAAAATAGTTACTTCCGGTCAAAAAACGTACTTCCGGTTGTTGGATTTTTTTGGCTAACAAACTCGTCCGAGCCACATAGACAAACAACACGTGTACCAAATGTGGACCAAATCGGACTTAAAATGCGGCCGCTAGAGTGCAAACACATATATACATATATATATATGAATTTTTTTGACACCCCAAAACGTGTTCTGGGGACCATGATCGGTGCTCATTTGCTACTCCCGACCTTGGGTCTCACCATAAGGGCCACTGCAATAGCTCATTTTTCCTATGGAAATTCGCTAATAACCGCAAAGCTAAAATGGTAAATAATGTAAAATGTCCAAATCAACTTATTTCGCATATTTAATAACATTAGTTATGGCTCAGGCCTGAACTTAAAAAAAAACCTAACCTAAAAGTTAGTAATACAAATAATTGTTTCAAATTTTTAAACCAGCTGTTAACGGAAATATTAGAGCAAACAGCTGATTACCATACCAACATTAAACATGTATAATTATTTTTATTTATATAGATTTATTATGGCACTCCCATTGCCGTAAAATATTATTTTAGGATCGTGTGTTGTTTTTGCATCCAACAGATATCGCTGTTTACAAATAACTTAAAGTTTAAAATACAAGGCATTATTTGAAATTTTGAAATCAGCTGTTAACAGAAATATTAGAGAAAACAGCTGATTACTATACCAACAATAAACATATCTAATTACTATTCGGCATGGCACTCCATTGCCGTAAAATATTTAGTATGGTTGGCGTTGTTTTCACGTCCAACAGTTCCCACCGTTTCTCGAAAAGTATGTAAAATACGCGAATAAATAAATGAAAAGTTGTGTCAAAATTGCAAAGCATCGGTGAAGAACTTTCGGAGATTTAAGATTTTGAACAAACGAACACTTATTGTTTTATTTATATAGATGTACTAGTGGACCCGACAATGCTTCGCTATTGCTTAATTTGAAACTTTGAAAGCCTGTAATTCGTATCCCGTGTAATTCAACATCCTGTAATTCGTATCCCGTGTAATTCAACATAGGCCTAATGATTGTTACACATAATTAATAAAACAACTGATTTGAATCAAAAGTTTAATACAATTATAGGTTAGGCCTTTAAAACCTATGAAATATAATAATTCAAACATCTAATATTACAATTTAACATTATATTATTGTTACACATTATAAATAAAACAGCTTATTTGGACCAAAGGTTTAACACAATTTTAGGTTAGGCCTATTAAATTATTATAAAATCAACACACTTTTTTTGAAAGAGTTTTGAATTATCACCATAGTAACCAGAATAACACATTAATAAATACGAATCAGCTGTTTCATCTTTTATATGGCTGCTTATGGGAGGGATGAATTTTCGCATTTTCTACCCTTTAAATTCAAAATTTTTCAAAATCCTTTCTTAGTACGCCTCTACATTATTGGACGAATGTACCTTCCAAATTTCAAGTCTCTAGCTATAATAGAACCGGCTCTGCGTTGATCGTCAGTCAGGACATTGCATTTTATATAAGAGATATTTAGCTAAAATTATGCTTGTAGCTAAAGTTAGTGGGGTGCTGCACCAGAAAATGTTCAGTATTTGTTTTAATATTTTGTAAAAGGGAACGAACTTAAAAAGGACATTTATTCAGAAACTTAATAAAAACCCAAAAGAACAAAATCAAACATCATTTTCTTACTTTAACATTAATTGTTTTAGTACAAGTGTGATCTGTTTATTCTAAATTAAATCCATTTTTTCTTGTTTTAATTTATAATAGTGAACACGATTGTTACATTACAAAGTTGTTTAACAGGGTCGGCTAACACGGTTGCATTAATGTCATGCTAGCTATAAATTCTGTTCTTCATTACCTGGCATAAAATATCTCTTTTTTGGTTCAGTTCTTCATCGTTGTAAGATAATTTGTGATGGATCAAATCCATGTCAAGGAAGGAACGCTTTGGTATCAGCCTGTCTCCCCATTCGTTGTTAGTACATTTTAGTTTCTGTATGTAATAACAAAACAAAATTATAATTCAAAGTACATAATATAGGGGCATCAATAATCTTAAAGAACATTAGTAGCCTACAATTATTCAGGGAGAAACAGACTGTCATGCGGTGCATTAACTATCAAATGGATCAGTTCGGACGCTGAAACCACAATCTTTCGTACATAAAAAATGTGGCCACATACAAATTCACAAAAAGTTTTTAGGTCGTTTCAGATATACAAATTCACCAACTTCGAAACACGTATAAAAACAAGGGACAGGCCGGGTGTCGGCCACATATAAATTCCCCAATTTTCTACCTGACACAGGTACGGGATATTTCCCTCCGAATTACGATTACGAAACTTCATAATTTCGTGAAAGTTAGTTTTATTTTATGTTGTTGTTTGTACATACATCCCGACCTAACCTAACCTAACCTAACCCAACCAACCTACCCTAACCTAACCTAATATTTATTGGTATGCGTTCCAATCAGTTGGTATGCTACAGCAAGGGGCTATGAAACTATTCGGAGGGAAATATCCCGTGTCAGGTAGAAAGTTGGTGAATTTGTATGTCAACGACAACCGGCCTGTCCCTTGTTTTTATACCCGTTTCGAAGTTGGTGAATTTGTATATTAGAAACGACCCAAAAAATGTTGGTGAATATTTACGTAGCCAAAAAATGTGTAGAAAATATTTTGTGCAAACCAGTAGAGTGTGGGCCACTTGAGGACAATAGGGCTATTGGTAATCTGACCTAACCTTAAAAATGGACTATACATTTTGTGGTTAACCTAAAAGTACTGTTAAAATTTTGGTGTTAACCTGAACATTGGGAGAAAGTTTTGGCATTAACATAAATTTGTTTAAAATGTGACACAGTATAAATTCTTCTCGCCATAGACTTACACACCCTTCTGCCATGATTAAGAAGTTTAGGTTGGGGCGTTGAGTCCATAAAGCTGACATGGAGTTAGTTCCCCAACATTTTAGAGTCCAAAATTTTAAACGTTAGTCACGTGACACATGGGTTAGTACCTAAAGATTTTACGCAATTTTAGTTTAACCCTCAAAATGTTAACAAAATGTTGAAATAGAGTACATATTTGGTAGTTATCCAGAAAATTAGGTGAACTTTTAGCGTTTAACCTGAAAAGTGGGTAAAAATTTAGCGGTCAACCTAAAACGTTTTTAAAATTTTAGTGGTTATAAAGGTAAAAAATTGTGTAACATTTTGTTCGTTAACCCAAGAGTCACATGACGACACCCTTACGTTATCTATAATATATAAAAGAGAAATAAATACCACTCACTCACTGACTCACTCATCACGATTTCTCAAAAATTACCGAACGGATTGAAATGAAATTTGGTATGTAACTTCCTCTAGGGCCATAGGTGCTGACTAAGAAAGCGTTTGAAAAATTCGAAATTTTAAGGGGGGGGGGGGTTTGGGGGATCAAAGTTATTAAAAAAACGATTTCTTCAGAACTACTAAACGGATTGGAATTAAATTTGGTATGTAGCTTCCTCTAGGGCTATAAGTGTTCACTAAAAAAGGGTTTAAAAAAATTGGAAATTTTAGGGCGGTTTGGGGGGTAAAAATGACTAAATCACGATTTCTCCAAAATTACCGAAAAGATTGGAATGAAATTTGGTATGTAGCTTCCTCTAGGGCCATAGGCGCTCGCTACGAAAGTGTTTTAAAAAATTCGAAATTTTAGGGGGGGGTTTTGGGGGCATCAAAGTTATTAAATCACGATTTCTTCAAAACTACCGAACGGATTGGAATGAAATTTGATATGTAGCTTCCTCTAGGGCCATAGGTGCTCACTAAGAAAGGGTATGAAAAATTTCGAAATTTTAGGAGGGGTTTGGGGGATCAAAGTTACTAAAATCATAATTTCAGATCTTTTATTATTATGACAATAGTGCTTTTATTATTTAAGATCTATATATATACAAAAGCCAAATACCACTCACTGACTGAACACTTAAAAAGAATACAATTACGTTAAAAAGACTGAAAATACCAACCACCACGGGTCAACTGAAAAAATGTACGGGTCAGCTAGTCCTTAATATTTTGGACTTTATGAATATGGCCTTACTCAAAATACGGGCTTCAAGTTGGCAAATTTGAAAAGTTCCGTTACCTGTTCAATGATCCGATTGAAACTGTGAACGTGGGTTCGGTCTACTACGTCCAATACTGTAGTAAACATGGATCAGGAGCAACGTATTCGCGCTACTCCCACTAGAAAGTTTACAATAATCGTTAATTCGAGAACTTTGCGTCCTGGCTTGTTTCCGATGTTCTTTTTGAAGTGTTTCTTGATTTTTAGAACATTCAAAAATTGTAGGATTCCAAAGAAATGAAAAGTGTCTTCGACCCAAAGTAAGGTCGAATTTGGATATAAAATTGAAGTGGTTTAAAGCTAAAAGTTGTTTGTATTTCCACTTTGGTGTCATAACAGTAACTGTAAACAATTGAAAGCTGTGGCCGAAACTATTTATACGTTTCTTATTCCATTATTAGTGAATTTCCATAGGACAAATGAGCTATTGCAGTGGCCCTTATGGTAAGACCCAAGGTCGGGAGTAGAAAATGAGCACCGATCATGGTCCCCAGAACACGTTTTGGGTTGTCATTAAAAATCATATAGGTATATATGTGTTCGCACTCTAGCGGCCGCATTTTAAGTCCGATTTGGTTCAAATTTGGTACACATGTTGGTTGTCTACGTCGCTCGGATGAGTTCGTTAGCCAAAAAATCCAACAATCGGAAGCACATTTTTGACCGGAAGTAACTATTTTTTTAGATTTTTCCTACGAGAATGAATTTGTTTTAGAGTTTTTTCTACAAATATAAATGTATGATGTTATTCTGCAAATTTTGTGTCTTTACGCGACCTTATAGCTCGCGTGGTTCCCCCAAAATCGATCAAAACGTAAAACACCATAGGAGTACCAGGTTCAAAGCCATGTGGTGAACTCTACCGTGGGGTTGGCGTGCGAAGCACGCAATGCATTGTGTATTGAAGATACTCCTAATATGCGGAATGGTGTGCGAAGCACGCAATGCTTTGTGTATTGAAGATACTCACAATATCCGGAATGACGTACGAACCATTTTGCAACTATTCAGCACAGTCATGAATAGACCTATTTCCCAAATTGTTGGTTGAAACCCTAAAACATAGGCCTATAAACTCAATTTTGGAAATTTGCTCAATTCACGTCAGCGGTTCATCTGCGTGGTCGAATTATTAGTAAATTTCCATAGGAAAAATGAGCTATTGCAGTGGCCCTTGTGGTAAGACCAAAAGTCGGTAGTAGCAAATGAGCACCGATCATGGTCCTCAGACACGTTTAGGGGTGTCATTAAAAACTATATCTATATACATGTATGATATATATTTGTATGTATGTGTTCGCACTCTAGCGGCCGCATTTTAAGTCCGATTTAGTTCAAATTTGGTACACATGTTGGTTGTCTACGTCGCTCGGATGAGTTCGTTAACCAAAAAAATCCAACAATTGGAAGCACATTTTTTGACCGGAAGTAACTATTGTTTGAGATTTTTCCTACGACAATGAATTTGTTTTTGAACTTTTTCTACAAATATAAATGTTGGATGTTATTCTGCACACTTTGTTTTTTACGCGACCTTATAGCTCGCTTGGTTCCCCCAAAATCGATCAAAACGTAAAATACCATAGAAGTACCCGGTTCAAAGCCATGTGGTGGATACTACCGTGGGGTTGGCATTGTGTATTGAAGATACTTCCAATGTTTTGTGTATTTAAGATACTCCCAATACGGGGGTTGGCGTGCGAAGCACGCAATAAATCGTGTATTGAAGATAATCCCATAATACGTGGAATAGCGTGCGAACCATTTTGCAGCTATTCAGCACCGTCGTGAATAGACCTATTTCCCAAATTGTTTGTTGAAACCCTAAAACATAGGCCTATAAACTAAATTTTGGAAATTTTCTCAACTCACGTCAGCGGTTCAGCTGCGTGGTTGAATTATTTTTGTTGAAAGCGATCAAAGAAAATAAAGTTTACATTAATTATTGTATTCTGGGATAAAATGTAATCGATAATCAGTACTTAACCTTTGCCATTGAGGTGTAGAACAAAAAACAAAACCAATATTACTTTAGGGGTTAGTTTACTTTGTGCCTCGTGAAAAACAAAATTGTTTTAAATCTTCGTAAAAACATATTTAATGTATATTTATTTATTTTACTTGCTTGTCCATTTTCAACATACGCATGGGGAATTCTAAACGTGAAATCTGTTTCGGCCGCTATTTTCAAACAGTTGAAAATATCTAGTTGAAATACAAAACATTGTTTATAGTCCAGAGCTTATCTTTGCTCCCATTATAACGCATTCTATTTATCTGCCCAATATTACCCAAAAAGAGTCTCTTATAACACTACGCATGTTGCCAGGCGGCAACGGTGGGCAAACATTGTTTAAACGTACATAATATTGTCAAGTTTTAGAGGTGTAAATGATTTTAGTTCAAAAAAACGCAAAAATCACCATTTTAAACGCCCAAAAACCATATCAAAAATTTAAATCTTGGTTGTTGCCAAAGTTCTTCGGTAATCTATAATACAGTGTGTTCATAAAGTTCCTTTAACCTCAACTTATTATTTTTGTTACTGAAAATAAGTTAACTAAACTTTGTGTACATCTTGTGTTGCACAACAGGACAAATAAATGATTTGACATATTCTGATCCTCTATGATTTTTGGGGGCTTAAAAATTAAAAATATAAAGGTTGGTCATACTCCATTGAAAAGCTTATTAAAAGAGAAATACAATGGTGCAAACTGGAGCTTAATATCTGACTTCGTTTCAAAGTTCTGGAAAATAACATACAACCTACTTACTCCTAATATTAACAAATTAATATCCTGCTTTGATGTTATATTAACAATATAATTTTCCAGAATTTTGAATGTCCATTACTTTGAAACGAAGCAAGATAACTAAGCTCTAGTTTGCGCTATTCTCTTTCTCTTTTACTTTCTCACTATACTATAGTGTAGAGAAAGTGATCGCAAAATATCTATGTTGAGATTTTTGTGGAAATATCCGTTTTGGGACCCCTGAGTCCAAAAAAGTGGTTTAAAAAAATGTCTGTCAGTATGTCTCTCTGTATGTATACAAAGCTAGAGAGAAAACTATTCGATCGATTTTGAACAAATTCGCACAAAACATGTCAATTAGGCCTGTAAAGATGCTAGAAAAAAAGTTTTGAAATATTTAAAAAACAACCCCATTTTTTCCAAAAAAACCCCAAAAATCAGTTATTATTTTTTTAAATAAAAAATGGCTCTAACGATTTTGATAAAATTTGGCAAAATTTTTGGGGTTGTTGCGAGTTTTTTTTTGACCAAAAAGGGTGTTGTTTTTCAAAAGTTTTCAAAACCTTTTTTCGT
>JAGFPH010018695.1:0-16059 GCA_018207615.1 Philaenus spumarius
GTACCTGAAATACCTTTGCACAGGATTACAGTAAATTTAATTGCGTTTCGAATTATTCAACTCACAAATTGTACTAAGGCTCATGAGTGGTAGAAATTGCGCATTTATCTTATATGTATTGTAAAAGAAATCATTTATCGGGAGTTTCCTGTGAATGTTGTTCCTTGTTCCGGGAACCGTACCTGAAATACCTTTGCACAGAATTACAGTAAATTTAATTGCATTTCAAATTATTCAGCTCACAAATTGTACTAAGGCTTATGAGTGGTAGAAATTGCACAATTTTCTTATATGTATTGTGAAAGAAATCATTTATCGGGAGTTTCTTATGAATGTTGTGCCTTGTTCTGGGGACTGTACCTAAAATACCTTTGCACAGAATTATAGTAAATGTAATTGCATTTCTAATGATATAATCACAACATGTATTCGGGCTTATGTACTCCTCAAATCCCTACCCAGAAACGATAAAACATTATAACTCCGCCATTTTGAATCGGATCGAAAAATAAAAAATAAAAGTTTATCTGAAGAATCCTACTATGACGCTTTCACCAAAAAATATACAATCCGGGAGTGAAACATATATAGGCCCTATATAAAATAATGATTTTTGGGTATAGTCTCCAAATTGTATGAAACGTATAGAAACAAAGTCCTATCCTCCTCCAGCCACCCGTTTTCAAGTTGGGTCGAGTGTAACTATGGGAGCCCATATGATATTTTGTAGGGAGGGGGGGGGGGGCTAGATCGAGGTATGAAGCTTAACACGTTCACGGTTAAGGACGCACATGTGAGCTTGACACTGAACTCTATGAGAAGCGGCCGACGCACAGTGCATTGCACGCCAACCCCCGTATTGGGAATGTTTTCAATACACAATTCATTGCGTGCTTCGCACGCCAGCACCCATATTGGGTTTATTTTCAATACACAATGCATTTCGTGCTTCGCACGTTAACCCCCATGTAGGGAGTATTTTCAATACACAGAGCATTGTAGCTTATGCTTAAACTCTTGTAAAAAATAAAATAAGTATGTATAAAGTCAAACGGTACATAACATTTAAACATATTGAAGTGCTAATCTCTTTAAAGAAAAATGCCTGACTACAATTAATTAATAATAGGCCTATACATAATTTCCTTTCCATGGGAGCTAGGGGGGGAGGAGGGGGGTGGCTACCCTCTGCCCATGAGTGTAACAGCTCTTATTTTCATCAAAAATTCGGCTAATAATTATTAGTCGAGTTTAAATTAGTTCTTACCACGCCTACAGTACGATTGTATAAACCACTCCATTGCTCCGGCATTCGCGTCACGTAACGATGTCTCTGTGCGCGACATTATATAGTTTCAAGGAAGTTAATTTTGTACTTCACAAAGTTGAAGGAAATTCCTCGTCATCTCACTTCGGAGACATCGGTTGCAATAGCAACAGATATCGATTCGAAATATCGTTGAGTATTTCCTCGTGTCAAACACGTATAACTGGGCGTAATTTGTAAATTAAATACTTAACCCAACATGTGTCCCCCGACAGAGGAATCAACTCTGCCCCATTTTATAGAGGTAGTTTAAAATTGATCTCTAGACTTGAAGTACGTTATTAAGGATTTGATGTGAGAATTTGAAAAAGGGCCATCTTGAATTTATATCCCGTAAGATCAATGTTAAATTTAAAGCCATCTTTTCGTTTAATATATTGGCGAATATCCATAGGAAAGATAAGGTATTGCAATGACTCTTAAGCCGAGACCTAATGTCGGGAGTGGTTTATGAGCACCGATCATGGTCCCCAGAACAAGTTTTGTTGCTTCTTTAAAAATTGTATATATAAGTATATATGCACATGTGCTTGCACTCTAACGGCCGCATTTTGTCCGAATTTGAAACACACGTTTGTTTTTTAAGTCTCTCTGATGAGTGTTAGCCAAAACAATCAAACAATCGGAACCACGTTTTCGACCTGAAATCATAATGTTTTGAGATCGTAGGCCTACTAGGATAAAACTTTTTGTAGTTTCATCTAAAAAGATTTAATGTTTTAAATTATTCTGCACATTGTTTTACACTACTTTATAGATCGTCTGGTTTCCCCAAAATCGACCAATACGTGAAATACCATAAACTCAGCCGAGGCTGAATGCAGGGTTGCAAACCCGCAAAGATAGTTTCTTCCACTGGTATCCAAGCGAAGCAGTTCACAATCCGAGTACACAAGATTGAGGTGCAAACTAGCAAAGCAAGATTTACCTGTGCGAGCGGAACAAAGGCTGAGCGTGAGCAGGGGCTGTAGGCTGAGGTACAAACAAAGGCTGAGCGTGAGCAGGGCCTGTAGACTGAGGTACAAACAAAGGCTGAGCGTGAGCAGTGGCTGTAGGCTGAGGTACAAACAAAGGCTCTGCGTGAGCAGGGGTTGTAGGCTGAGGTACAAACAAATTCTGAGCGTGAGCAGAGGCTGTAGGCTGAGGTACAAACAAAGGCTGAGCGTGATCAGGGGCTGTAGGCTGAGGTACAAACAAAGGCTGAGCGTGATCAGGGGCTGTAGGCTGAGGTACAAACAAAGGCTGAGCGTGGAGCGTGAGCAGGGGTTGTAGGCTGAGGTACAAACAAAGGCTGAGCGTGAGCAGGGGCTGTAGGCTGAGGTACAAACAAAGGCTGAGCTTGAGCAGGGGATGTAGGCTGAGGTACAAACAAATACTGAGCGTAAGCAGTGGTTGTAGGCTGAGGTACAAACAAAGGCTGAGCGTGAGCAGGGGCTGTAGGCCGAGGTACAAACAAAGGCTGAGCGTGAGCAGGGGCTGTAGGCTGAGGTACAAACAAAGGCTGAGCGTGAGCAGGGGCTGTAGGCCGATGTACAAACAAAGGCTGAGATTTAGCAGGGGCTGTAGGCTGAGGTACAAACAAATTCTAAGCGTAAGCAAGGGCTGTAGGCCGAGGTACAAACAAAGGCTGAGCGTAAACCGGGGCTGTAGGCTGAGGTACAAACAAAGGCTGAGCGTGAGCAGGGGCTGTAGGCTGAGGTACAAACAAAGGCTGAGCGTGAGCAGTTGCTGTAGGCTGAGGTACAAACAAAGGCTGAGCCTGAGCAGGGGCTGTAGGCTGAGGTACAAACAAAGTCTGAGTGTGAGCAGGGGCTGTATTCCGAGGTACAAACAAAGGCTGAGCGTGAGCAGGGGCTGTATTCCGAGGTACAAACAAAGGCTGAGCGTAAGCAAGGGCTGTAGGCCGAGGTACAAATAAAGGCTGAGCGTGAGCAGTGGCTGTAGGCTGAGGTAAAAACAAAGGCTGAGCGTGATAGGGGCTGTAGGCTGAGGTACCAACAAAGGCTGAGCCTGAGCAGGGGCTGTAGGCTGAGGTACAAACAAAGGCTGAGTGGGAGCAGGGGCTGTATTCCGAGGTACAAACAAAGGCTGAGCGTGAGCAGGGGCTGTATTCTGAGGTACAAACAAATGCTGAGCGTAAGTAGGGGCTGTAGGCTGAGGTACAAATAAAGGCTGAGCGTGAGCAGTGGCTGTAGGCTTAGGTAAAAACAAAGGCTGAGCGTAATAGGGGCTGTAGGATGAGGTACAAACAAAGGCTGAGCGTGAGCAGGGGCTGTAGGCTGAGGTACAAACAAAGGCTGAGCGTGAGCAGGGGCTGTAGGCCGAGGTACAAACAAAAACAAAGGCTGAGGGTGAGTAGGGGCTGTAGGCTGAGGTACAAACAAAGGCTGAGAGTGAGCAGGGGCTGTAGGCCGAGGTACAAACAAAGGCTGAGAGTTAGCATCGGCTGTAGGCTGAGGTAAAAACAAATTCTAAGCGTAAGCAAGGGCTGTAGGCCGAGGTACAAACAAAGGCTGAGCGTAAACCGGAGCTGTAGGCTGAGGTACAAACAAAGGCTGAGCGTTTGTTCGAACCCTAAAACATATAAACTTAATTTTGTAACTTCGCTCAACTCACGTCAACAGTTCAGTGATCGAATTATTTTAAAATATTTCTAAGATACTCCTTCAAATTAGGGGTTTCATAAACTAAATTTCACTTTGGAAAGTGACGAAATTTTTTCAAAATTGGAATAAATTTTTTTTTATTCTACACTATTTTCATTCATTTTAATCTGAAATAGCTACATACTAGGATGGTCACATTAAGTCTTATTAAAGGTTATGAGGGCACTGTTTAACATATTAAAATGCAGGTTAAAGGTAAAATAAAGGCGAAATTATTGATGAAAATATCCTGTTTTAATTTAGGCCGAATAACCGACTTTGCTTGAGTATTATATCCTTAACCTTTAAACGTTTATAAAATATTTATTAAAAAGTAACGTAGGAAAGGGGAGGTTTTATGAGTTTTCGTAGTGTCTTGTAATACCTTATAATCAACTAAGGTGGGACTGGCACGAAGGGGGGGGGGGACTAGAGACAAGCCCCTTGTTCTTAAGGTGGGACTTAAGTTGAGGCAAGGAGGGTGGGTAATTAGTGTCGGTCTCAACCGTCATAAAACTGACCCTTATTAATGCCACCTGAGTGAACCTGTAGGACACTCTAGTATAAAATTGCAATTCAGTATGTCTTAAGTAAAAATGAAAAAACGATATCATATTTCGTTTCGTGATATTTTTCAGATAATTTTGATACCAAATTTGATTACATTTGGCCAACTTTGAGCTGTACTAGCATTATAAACTTTCTTAGTTGAATCAACATTACTAATACGGTTTACAAAAATAAAGCTACACAAATGTACTAGAGAAGTTCATATTTAAAAATGTAATAAATAATCATTATTTGACAAAAAATTAGATACTGTATCGTTATTTATCATAATACAAACAATTGTGTGTTTGTCCCATGTTAATCGGCCGACTTAAAGTGTTGTAACTGTTTTTTTTTTCAATACAAGAAATTACAAAATAAAATTTTTATTATTCATGATAAAGCGGTATTAATTACATTGCATTAATTAACGCAACATAATAATACTAATAAATAGTAATAACATATTATAATTAATTACCATATGTGATGATAGTTAAAACTTTCTGCGTTTCGGAGCTTATTTAATTATAAATAGCTCGTTTTGCAGGCTTGAGACTGCCAGAGGCCGCATTAAATGTTTTGGTCTGCAATATCTCTTTTTGCAACTGAGTATCGGAGTAGGGGGTGCAAATAAATCTTACTCAGGGATAGTGTAGCTTTTTATTAGTAAAACTATTTTTTCAATCGGTTTAGTAATGCCAGAGATTTCCCCCTACATACAAACAAAAAAACAAACTTTACCTCTTTATAATATTAGTATAGATTTAAATATGAACTTTTCTAGTACATTTTTGTGGCTTTATTGTTGTAAACCATATTAGTAATGTTAATTCAACTAAGAAAGTTTATAATGCTAGTACAGCTCAAAGTTGGCCAAATGTAATCAAATTTGGTATCAAAATTATCTGGAAAATATCATGAAACTAAATATGATATCGTTTTTTCATTTTGACTTAAGACATACTGAATTGCAATTTTATACTAGAGTGTCCTACAGTTTCACTCAGGCTGCAATTATAAGGGTCGGTTTTATGACGGTTGAGACCAACCCTAATTACCTACCCACCTTGCCTCAACTTAAGTTGAGACGGGCTATAGAGCTGCACACTTAAGGGGAGGCTACCCTGTCCGTCATATTGAATCTCTGATTCCCATAAGAGCAATGCTACAGAATAAGTAATTTTTTCCGTTAATTCGTGGAATAAATTTAAAAATTCTGTTTCATTTTGAAGTATTGTCATATGCGGATCTGTCAACACTAACAATCTATTTTACTTAAAAAAAAATACAGCTTTCGTTTCTGACAAAAATAACACAAAAATATGCTTAGGCTAATAGTGAAGGTATAATTAGTTTATTTAACATTGAAATTTTTACCCAACTTCGCCGTTTTGAATTTAGGAAGCCGAGCCTTAAAGAGAGGTTTGGCGTATCTTACTAGTCCCGAGTCAATATACTTAAACAAAACATGTACCACGTGATCAGCATCGGCAACTCATACATTATTGATTTTACGAGTACATTAAAGTTTTAACTGGCGATTTCATCTTAATTATTGTAGGGAATTAAACCCAACTTATATAATAAATTCCGCCATTTTCCAATATGCTGACTAACTTTTAAAACTTTTTACAGTTAGAAAACATATTTTCAAAAAAAAAAAAAAACTTTAGAACTTGCTTGATATAAACTTGGTTAATACAAAAGTCATACGGACAAAAGAACAATACAAAGGAAAACGAACGTAATTCACATAAACCATTAAGCATTAATTTAATTAAGTGGGAAATAATGGTTTTCAAGTAAGGGGGTAGGTTAAAGGGGGGGGGGGCGAATGAAAAGTGGTTTTATAAATCATGTGGAATTGAATGTGTCAATAATATTTTAAGAATTTAGGAATCACATTCTCTTTACAGACACAATATCTCCTAAAAATTTACACTTGCTGAAGCGGCAATTTGCGGCGCTTGGAGTAGCTATTGTGTGCAACAGCACTCGAGTAAAAGCATCGAATCCAGTGAGCGGAGCCAACCTTGAGAAGGCTGGCCTATGATATTACATTGGTAAAGCACTTGACTACACTTTTGTTTTTACTAATTCCGGTCTTATTAGCGAATTTCCATAGGAAAAATGAGCTATAGCAGTGGCTCTTATGGTAAGACCGAAGGTTGGGAGTAGCAAATGAGCACCGATCATGGTCCCAAGAACACCAATGGGTGTCATTAAAAATCGTATATATATATGTATATGTATATATGTGTTCGCACTCTAGCGGCCGCATTTTAAGTCCGATTTGGTTCAAATTTGGTACACATGTTGGTTGTCTACGTCGCTCGGACAGTTCGTTAGCCAAAAAAATCCAACAACTGGAAGCAGGTTTTTTGACGGGAAGTAACTATTTTTTGAGATTTTTCCTACGAGAATGGATTTGTTTTTGAGTTTTTTCCACAAATATAAATGTAAGGTGTTATTATGCACATTTTTATTTTTTTACACGACCTTATAGCTTGGTTCTCCCAAAACGTAAAATACCTTAACAGTACCCGGTTCAAAGTCATGTGGTGGAATCTACCGTGGGGTTGGTGTGCGAAGCACGCAATGCTCTGTGTATTGAAGATACTCCCAGTACAGGGGTTGGCGTGCGAAGCACTTAATTCTTTGTGTATTGAAGATATTCCCAACATGCGGAAAGGCGTGTGAAGCACGCAATGCTTTGTGCATTGAAGATACTCCCAATATGTGGAACGGCGTGCGAAGCACGCACTGTGTATTGAAAATACTTCCAATATGCGGAATGGCGTGCGAAGCATGAAATGCTTTTTGTATTGAAGATACTCCCAATACGTGGAATGGCGTGCGAATCAATGGAATGGTTGTAGCTATTCAGCACCAATGTGAATAGACCTATTTCCCAAATTGTTGGTTGAAACCCTAAAACATTGGCCCATAAACTGCATTTTGGAAATTTGCTCAACTCACGTCAGCGGTTCAGCTGCGTGGTCGAATTATTTTCAGTTTCTGCCATGTGTGTACGACATTTAAATTTGCAGAAAATTCCAATGTATACCAACTCCAATGTAGGAGGTGACAAAATTCGCCCCAATGTTTTATTGCTATCAGGTGACTCGACTGATTTTGTCTTGCGTATAAGCAAACATCTTTAATAAAAATGTATAATTTTAAATTTTGATCACCTACGAATTATAATTTAGATGTTCATGAATGACTTCCTGCAAATTACAAAAGATTATCTTCAAAATTCCATGAAAGACGAGTTATATTAAAGAGGACTGTAAGGGATGGTTTCGTTCTCATATTGCACACCCTTGATGGTAAACAAACATATTCTTTTGAATGCGAAATTCCCATGTACAAAGATAAATAATTTGTTCAAATATTTGGCTGTAGACAGTATGAGCGCGTGGAGCAGCATTTAACCATGCAAGTGGCAGACTGCAGTTTTGACTGCAGTCTCTCAGGGGCAACGCAACCTGCTCGAACCTTTGCGAGAATGTGCAAAATCGATAATTATATCCACTTGCAATGATTTAATCGTAATAAAACCGGTACCGTTGGAAACATAATGAATTAAACTATAATTTTTGTATTTACAACTTTTTTGTAGAACAGATATTTACATACGTATTCACTGTTTCAAAATTGTAGTACCTAAATCACCTGTGATTCACGCGTCAATGAACCCCGTATACTGTCAAGACTTTGTCTCATTTTCAACGGTCTACAACTCCTCACAGAAGTCATTTATGAAGAAGATCATAACAGCATTGAATTTAGCAGACGATTCTGTTTCAAACTGTGTCTTCAAATCACATGTTACTCTGAAAACAGCTGTTCTACAGGATATACGGTAAAAGCTTGTTATTGGTCATAGATTTGGCCAATACGCAAGCCTGTTTAGAATCGATTCTTACAGTCTTATTCGATATATCCCTAAAATGTACAATATATGGTTATACAAAGAAAACTTCACAGTTTTTATCTATGTCCCATTCAATACATTTAGATTTCATAGGTTGGTACCAATGAACAACAAACCTTTCAATTCTCAGACTGAGAACATCGTCCAGTGTATTACAACGCAGTGAAGAGTGTAGATCGGTTCTATAACCTGTGGTTACCTGTAGTTATAGTTAAATCTATTTCTCTTTCTAACATTGTAAATTGTAGTATTTGTGTAGTAGATAAACATAATCCATGTCTTGTACGTAAGTTGGAATATATTATCTCTTTTCTGGTTAATTAATTACATTAATCTGTTTAGTGCAATTAAATTTAAGTTGTTAAAAAAACCAAACTTGAATAGGAGCTATATTTTAAAGTAAAAACCGGCGGGGCCAGCCACCAATATGGCTGAGAGCCCAGCCTCACAAATGCCTAGCGTATCCGATATGGAAACACAGCAGGCAATAGAATATTTAATACTCTCACAAAATAATCCTGACAATGAAACAATTACAACTCCTATAAAAAGGAAACATGACCAAACCTCACCAATAGTCTCAAGCCCTGACATGTCACCAAGTTTAAAAAAAATAAATCAGCAAAAGGTTAGGTACTATAACAAACATAATGATGGTCCTTTCGTAGTTATCATTAAAAGTAATGACAAAAATAAAATTAATCCATTTCATGTAGGCAAAATCATAAAACATCATGATATAGAACAGATCCTTAGATCTGGCAAAAATTTAAAAGTTATTTGCAATTCATTTACAGAGGCAAATAGCCTAATTCATTCGGAAGAATTGAAAAATTATACAGTTTTCATACCAGCTAATAAAGTAGAATGTACAGGGGTAGTTTATGTAGAAGAAGATATTTCAGAGGAAGAAATTCTAATGGATAGTTTAAGTGAAGCACGAATAATCAAAGTAAATATAATTAAAAAAGGCTAAATAAACAACTTGTAAATACAAAATTTGTTAAAATTACATTTGATACAGACAAATTACCACACAATATAGCATTAAATCACGTGCGTATGATTGTAGAACCATATATAATTCCAGTGAAACAGTGTTACAAATGCTTTGCATATGGCCACACGGCTTTACCAGTTTGCAATAAAGACAAACTATGTAGGGATTGTGGTCAACCGTTTCATGACACACATTGTGCAAAGCCAAGACAATGTGTAAATTGTCTTGGACCACACAGTAGTAATAATAAAACTTGTCCAGAATATATACGGCAAAAACATATTATGGAAAGAATGAGTCTTTATAGAGAGGATTATTTTGAAGCGAGTACTTTCCACCCCATCCCAGGGTATAAGGGTAAAACCCACCAGAAACATAGGAACATTGCATATGCCCAAGCAGTTAACATTAAAAATAAACAGGAATTTCCACATTTAATTAAACCAAACAGTTACAATAGAACTAACAATGTTACCAATAGATATACAATTTTACAAACTGATGATGAAAGGGAACCTAATGAGGACAATACACACCAAAATATTAAACCCACACCTGTTATAAACTACAATAAATCAAAATTTAAAACAAACAGTAGTTATAATACCAAAATAAATATTAATAGGCCTACAGATATTACACCAGTAAATTCAAGTCAACAATTAAAGGCATTTCAGGCACCACCTAGTGATACTAGGCCTACATCATTAATAAACAAACAAGAATTAAAACAGTTGGTAGATAAAAAAATAAATGAACTTAGGATTAAAATACAAGGGGAAAAAACATCAGTAATATCAAAAAAGAAACTGGATGAAATTATCTCTGATTTCATTAAAAATCAAAACGGAGACATTAATAATAAAAATAAAGAGATAATAAAGAAATCTAAATCAACATAATAATTAATTTAATTAAAAAAAAAAAAAAAACAATTTTTTAAAAATATGCTAGGTGAAGCTCTTAACTTATTTCAATGGAATGCAAGGTCACTTAAACACAAGTGGCCAGAAATAATAGCCACATTCAAATCTCAGAATATACATATCGGAATAATCCAAGAAACATGGTTAACCAAATCAGATACCCTAAGTGATAATAGTTATAATATATATAGACTAGATAGATTAGATGGTTATGGGGGGGTTGCTTTTATTATACATAAAGCAATAAGTTGCAACGTAACGCACAAAATTAATTCTAGCTCAGTACAACTTTTAGCTCTTACAATTAATAATATGGAAATTCCAATAACAATTTATAATATATACTGCACAAACAAAAAAATAGACAATGATTTTTGGCATAAAGAAATTTTTTCCAAAGATAAAGGGTATACCATAATTTGTGGTGACTTCAATGCACACCATCCTTTCTGGAACTGTGCAAATTCAAACAGTAGGGGTAATATATTATTCAAAGAATATAATGAATCATCACTTATATTAGCAAATAATAATGAGTATACAACAGTTCCAAATCTATTCCACAGACAATCAGTAATAGACCTGACTTTCATTTCACCAAAAATGTATAATATATTAAAAAACTGGGAAATAAAAAAGGATGCAATGGGAAGTAATCATTTCCCAATAATAATAATTTTTGAAATTAAATTAAAACACCACAATATAAATAATGTACCCCAGTTAAGCTCTCATTTTAATAATACCACCAAAAAAAATTTCAAAAAGGCAAATTGGACCTTGTATAAAACATTAATTAACAATAATCTAAACTTAATATCAGAAGTAGAATCCCCAAATTTAATACCAAAATTTTATGATATTATATATAAAGCTGCAGAAATAGCAATACCTAATGTTATAAATCTTAACCCATTAGATAATAAAAATTTCACACCAAAAACCTGGTGGACCGAGGATTGCTCACTTGCAGTAGCCTATAGAAGATTAACTTTAAAAAAATTCAGACAAAACATGAACGCTATAAACTATAGAAACTATCAAATAGCCCAACTTAAGGCCACAGAAACAATAAGTCTAGCAAAAAAACAGGGATGGGCAAATCTATGTCAGAAATTAAACATAAAAAATAATAGTAACTATGCTTGGAAGATAGTTAAAAAATTAAATAGCAGTAAAAAATTAAATAACATATCAGAAATGGCCACCAGTCAAGATCTAGGTGAGAGATTTATGAAATTCATCATTCCAGACTATGTACCCCATCAATCCGAGATTAAGTATCCAATAATAAATGATTCAAACCACTTTCTAGAAGACGATTTTAACTTGAAAGAATTAACGGCAGCAATTAACACAAAAAAAAAAGATACGGCCCCAGGGCTTGACGGAATTACATATAGCATGATTAAAAATTTACCACAAAATGCTTTAGCGATATTACTCCAAATATTTAATAAAATCTGGAACGGTATAATAGAAATCCCACTTAAATGGAAACAGTATAAAATTGTAGCATTATTAAAACCTGATAAATGCAAATATGACGAAATATCGTACAGACCTATATCACTCATACCATGCTTCATGAAAATTATGAATACCATGGTTAAAAACAGACTGGAATGGTTGACATATAAATTAGAAATTATCCCCGAAACTCAATATGGTTTTAGGAAAAAGCGAGGATGCCCAGACTATATGCTAAATTTAGTAACTGACATCCAGATAGCCCTATCAAATAGTGAAAATACAATATTAGCATCCTTAGACATAGCTAGAGCATATGATAATGTATATATTCCAGTCTTATTAAGCAAAATGTATAAACACGGAATACCTTCTAAATTCATAAAACATTGCGCCTCAATGCTTAATGATAGGCAAATAAATTTAATATTCCCAGAATATAACATATCTAGATGCACAAACAGAGGGTTACCACAGGGTAGTGTTTTAAGTCCACTTTTATTTTCCATATACATTGCAGAAATTAATAGTTGTTTACCAAAACAAATCTTTTCATTACAATACGCTGATGACATAACATTATATACTTCAAACAAAACATATAATACAGCATATGTAAACATTCAAAATGCGTTAAATCAACTAAATATGGTATTTAAGTCTCTGCATCTCGAAGTGAATACCACTAAAAGTTAAGTAATTATATTCACAAGGAAAAAATCAATAGACCATACAAATAGTCCTTTTACTATGAACAATCAACAAATGATAATTGTGGACACAATTAAACTTTTGGGAATCACCCTTGATAGCAATTTATCTTTCAAAATGCATATTACCAATTTATATATACAATGTATGAAGGACATTAATATCCTAAAAATACTAACATGTGCTAGAATAGGAGCACATCTAGATTTTATAATACAGGTATTTAAAAGTTTAATTCAAGCAAAGTTAGATTATTGCTGTTTTCTATTTGGCCATCTACCAAAAAATGTACTTAATAAACTCAACATGATACAGAACCAAGCAATGAGACTGGCTATAGGTGCTTTTCGAACTTCACCGATGATTGCACTTCAATCTGAATGCGCAATATTACCGTTAGATTTACGACGTAAATTAATTACCGAAAGAATAATGTATAAAATAATGTGTGATAATACTCACCCAGTATATAGCAAAATAATATACTTAAATTTTCTGATAGAAAATAAACCCTTTTGGGCAAAGAAAAAAACACCACTATATATTCAAGCTTTAAATACAATTAACGAAATCAATCCATATTTTAACAAAACCAAAGTAGAATTCACTAGATACTGGGAATTTAATAAACCATTACAGATGTTGAAACACAATCTAACATTTAATACAACGATAGGGCCAGAGGAAGACAATTGTAACAAGAAAGAAGTGTCATTAATACAATTACAACAATTTTTCAGAAATAAGATCAACTCATTCAGCAGTAATGCAATAGTTATATACACAGACGGATC
This sequence comes from Philaenus spumarius, assembly GCA_018207615.1. NCBI lineage: Eukaryota > Metazoa > Arthropoda > Insecta > Hemiptera > Aphrophoridae > Philaenus > Philaenus spumarius. Next base: position 13,366 of record JAGFPH010018695.1, read on the forward strand.
AAAGAATTCAGAGGGTACAGGAGCGGCATTTCACATTCCAAAACATAAAAAAAGTTTCAAATGTGCTCTAAATAAAATCATGTCGAGCTATACAACAGAATTGTATGCCATATACAAAGCAGTAGAATACATCGAAAAATTACAAGAGAACGAAATTGTTATATGAACAGACTCTCAATCGGCAATACGGTCGTTGGAAAATTGTCTCAAAATTTGTAAAGGAGAAGATATAAACTTAAATATATTAAAATTAGCATTAACTCAAAACTCCAAATCAATAACATTCCAATGGGTACCAGGCCACTCAGGCATATCACAAAACGAATTCGTAGATAAACTCGCGAAAGAAGCAATATTAAGTGGTATACATACAATGGAGCTACAAGTTCCAACAGATGATTTTAAATCATACAGGAAAAAAACACACAAAAAAACCTTTATCAAACAATTAAACGAATCTAGTAAAGCCAACTGGTACAAAAGTGTCCTTAAGGAATACACTCAATATCCCTGGTATAAGGATAGTAATATGAGTAGATGGGAAATTATTAATTTATGCAGATTAAGAATAGGGCATGCAAAAGTCAATAGCAGGTTACACATGATAAAATTATATTTCACACCATTATGTTTAAACTGTAATATGGGTAGCATAGAAACAATAGATCACGTGATTTTGGAATGCCCGAAATATTCCCACGCGAGAGACCAATTCCTTAAAAAAACCAAAATAAACAATAATTTAGACAGAGCAGACCTAAAAACTATACTAGGGAAAACTGACATAGGTATTTATAAAGAAATCAACCAATTCTTATATGAAATAAAAAGGGTTTTATAAAATAAATAATTATCTAAGATTATCGTAAATAATCAAATTGTAAACACAAAACACATGAATGTTTATCCATTCTGGGATTCTCTCATCCGTGGTCCACTCCTTTCGGGATAGGTGAGCCTGATGGATCCCAGGCTAAGAAGATACATACCCAACACATATCTCCTAAAAATCCAATCAATTCATTCCTCATATATTTACTTATCACTCTTTAATGTGACTAACAAGACACATTTAGACACAAACAGAAACATATAGGACAGATAGTAACGTAACCAATACAAAATACCCAACTAAAAAAAAAAACAGTAGATTGTAAATAACTAAGGATTAAAAATTAACATTATTAATGTGTATGTGTTAGATATACTCCAAAAAAGTTTAGGTAACCACAGGAACGAAAAAAAAAAAAATATCGGGAAAAATAAAGATAATCAATAGAGTAGTGTGAGGCTGCATGGAAAGTTTCCAAGCCTGCCAATTGGCGAACTAGAAAAAAAAAAAAAATAAAAGAGAACATCGTCCGTCCGTATTTTGATGTTAGTTATAATATAACATTTGTTTTGTTTTTTTTTTTGGTTATTACAGTTTATAAAATAGTGTTATATGGTGTTTTAGTTATAAATAAATAAGTGTAGATCGTGTTTGAGTGAAATTAGGCTTATAACGGTGTTGTAATAAAACGGTAAGTGAATAAATAACATTGCCTACAAATAAGGTTTTAGGTTAGTCTGCCGATTTGATATTTTTGAATTTTCATTACAAAATGTAAAGTTATTTGAAACTGGGTAGAATGCTATTCGATTCTACATTTCATTTTCGAATTTTTGGTATAAAAAAAAACATTGTTTGGTAAAAAATATCTTGGCCTAGGCTAGTCACTTTGAAATTAATCAAGATTTACAGGTTGTCGTAAAAACGTTCAAAATGTTATTTTGAACTAAAATTTGTGAAATTGAAACATCTTTTTTAATTCCTCGAAAATACACCAATTATGTTTTGTATTTGGAGTTAAATTTGGAAAGTTATTGTGTTTCACTTTGAACATGTGTATAAAATATATTTCAACAGTATTAAAATTGTCTTGCGATAGCCTACCTAACTGTTTTGCTAGGGAAACAATAGACGCCAATTTGTTATTTTAAAAATTACGGCAAATAGATATTCTGTATCGTTTACCGTTGGACTGCATGGAGAAAAAGACTGGAAACTTAAAATGTATGCATTAGTAGAAGCAATAAGTCATAGAAATAAACAAGATACTCTTCAGGCTCGCAGCAATTCTACATTTCGTACTGTTTCCAAATCTTTGAATTTAAATAACGTCTCGTATCTAGATAAGCACGTTTGGATAATACGGAATGTAATCAAATGTAGAGCTGTATTTAAACTGCAGGCTAAGGGTGGAAGGAAGGATTACAATAATATGTTTGTTGTTTAATTTGAAAACAGAAGAAGATATTTTGTGCTTTCCAGAACAGAATATTTGTCCAATCTTCAGAACAATTAATTAGAAAGCAATATTTTGGAAAATTGGAGTTGAGTTGGGAAGAATTTCTTCAACATCTTAACGGGGAAAATTGGAATTTCTTGATCGGTAAGGGCAACAGCCTTGCTAATATAAATGGTTATTGGGTTCTTGAATTCAACTACGTACTAATGTTGCGAATATTTATTATTTATTTTCTTGTCTTTGTCCTCCCTCGAACTGTTTGCAATATTTATATTGTTGTTAGCAATCTTTGTTGATATTTATATTGTTGTTGGTAATCTTCGTTGATATTTATATTGTTGTTGACAATCTTTGTTGATATTTATATTGTTGTTAACAATCTTTACTTGATATATTTATTGTT
>JAGFPH010018696.1:0-16058 GCA_018207615.1 Philaenus spumarius
ATGCAAGTCTTCACTTCCTTCAGCCTCCTGGAACATATTAAACATAAGTTTACACACTACATAATAAGTTGGCTTACTTGTTAAGATCTTGGGAATTAAAGGTAAAAAAAAACACATTTTAATGAATTTTTTAACAAAATGTATAAAAGGTTAAAATAAAAATCATTAAAATAAAAAACAAACCTTAGCTGATAGAAATGTTAGTATAGATAAAATAGTTTTATAAGTCTTATCATTATACATTAAAAGCTTATACAGAGTGTTTATCAAGTCCTTTTAACCCCCTTATTTTTTTGTTATAGAAAATAAGTTCAAAAACTTTGTATATATCTTGTGTTGCATAATAGGACAATTTGTTTGACATATCATTCAAAAGATATGTTATCATATATCATAAAAAGAAATGATTCATTGAATAAACATACTGCTTGTAACAGATTTCTTAAAGCTTGTCCGTAAAAAAAAATCATTTCAATTTCGTCTTCATTTAAGCGATCATTTAAAAAAAGGCAAAACTGAGTGCTATGTCAGGAACAATATGAAGGAGGTATTGCTATCATGTCAGTACATGAAAAATGGTACTTATCAGTTATGCATATAGCAGAGAAAGTAAAGAGCAAAGGTCAAGGGTTGTATTCCCAGTTCCATTTACCTAAACATAGAAACTCAGATAAATTAGTGGTACCGTACTACATTTATTTACAGTTTCTATTTTAAAATGAACTACATTTAACCACAACCTGCAACTAACTTACTCCTAATATTAAGAAATTAAAAACCTGCTTTGATGTTATGATAAAAATATCATTTTCCAGAACTTTGATTGTCCATTACTTTGAAACAAAGCAAGATACTAAGCTCTATTGTGTGCCATTCTGTTTTTCTTTTAGTAAGCATTTCAATGGTGTTTTACATGAACTACCTATACATTTGAAATAGTTAACCCAACTACATCCCGCCCTCAAAATCATAGGGTTTCGGATATGTCAAAAATATGTCCTGTTATGCAACCCAGTACACCATGTTGAATCTGATTCCCATAAGAGCAATGCTACAGAATAAGTAATTTTTTTCCGTTAAATCGTGGAATAAATTAAAAAATTTGGTTTCATTTTAAATTCAAAAACAGTTTTATTGTTTTCATAAAACATGAAATGAATTATATAAATAGTAACCTTTATTAATTTTTTACTCAGTTGCAAAAAAAGATATTACAAAAAAACCTTAGCAATCAACACCCATAATCTAATTTTACTTATTATTATTAGTTATTACTTATCTATTTTTTTTCATAAAACACCCTGATACGAATGATATAAATAGTAAACTTTATTAATTTTTTAATAATTAATTAATGAAATTTTTTCAGCAATCAACACCCACAATCTATTTTACTTTAAGAAAAAAAATACAGATTTCGTTTCTTGACAAAAATAACACAAAAATATGCTTAAAAGTGAAGGTATGGTTAGGTTATTTTAACATTGAAATTGGTAGCCAATTTCACCGTTCCGAATTTATGGACCCGAGCCTTAACTTATTTTCAGTAACAAAAACAATAAAGAAGGTTAAAGGAACTTTAAGAACACTTTTTATATCTGATTTTCCAGTTTTACTAATAGTTCAAGTTGGACATTTAAAATAAAAACACACATTTTAATATTATTTTGTAAACTTAAATTTGCTACACTTAATTCATTGATCAAAACAAATACAAAGATATCAATGGATGTACTCATAAAGTACTTTCGCCTAAAAAAACAGTGGCGTATGAAAAGTCCGCTCAAGCCTCACTATAAAAGTCACCTCTAAATTTCGTTAGTTTTCGCCTCTGTAACAATTTTATTTAGGTTCAAAAGTATTTGACCAACTAGAAGAAAAATATAATTCTACATGAAACTAAAAAAACATTTTAATTTATTTTTGAACTGTCAGGAAAGTTGATACAATACAATCACAGTGGAATAAAATACAAATATAACATCTTTATCCATTGAGCCTCAGATAATAGATATTTTACAACTACGTCTAACTGTGAATAAGAAAAGTATAACACGTTTGAATTGATAAACATGCTGCTTGCGGCATTGAACAACTAATCTACAATAATGACACGACTCCCACTCACCATTAACATGGCAACAGATCTCAGTTGTGTATTTTGTATGTTTATTAAAATATATTGGTATATGACACAGTTTTGTTTCTCAAAATTTAAAAAAAATAAAGTTTTGTAATAAAATAAAACTCTACTTATTCATAAAATTCAATTAATTTACATACAATACCAAACACTAATATAAAAGCGGATGTTCAGGATTTTTTAAATGCTTATATATTTGAATTAATTTAAGCTTGCTGAACTTGTTTTCTTTGACTCCCGAGCATGAGATACCTTGTTAAAATCTATGGGAAGGCATAGATGTTTGTATAGTAAGAATATTAAAAGTTGGTTTTTTATCCTACAATAGTCCATTGGGTCTTTTCGGTAAAAAAACTTTAGATAAATATATGTTAGTAAATGGGCCTAAGGGTTAACTCCGCCAAAGGCTCCAAACCCGTGTTGATACGCCGCTTTAAATAAAAACACTATGCAGGCATAATTATGTTAGTTATTTGGTTTAAAAGAAAAGAAAGACATATTTTGGATGGAATAAATTTGGACACATGATATGTACAAAAATAATCCTAATTATGATTCTGAGATTAACCAAACCCTAAAAGCCAATAGAATTGTTACAAGTGAAGGAAGTATTAAATAAGACAGACTCAGGCAACCTGTGCACACAAATATTAACTTACCTCTGCTTTAACATCTGCCAAAGGATCTACCTCATTACTGAAGTCTTGCAACCTGATCAACAAATATAAACACATCCAACTTTTAGTTACTGTTGTCATTAATTAAATGCCTTATACAAAGAAACACTAAAAAGAAAAGCTTTTGTTGTTATTTTTGTGATATTCTATAGTTTTTGATAAATTGCTGTATTTTCTCTCATTAATACATTTTAATAAACCACAAACCACACAATTGGATTAAAATGTAGCATAGTTAGTTGAGCATACCTTTGCACTCTGTAACAAGTGATTTTATCTGGTAATGCTTTACGCAACTATTACTCATATTTGGTTTTATTTATAAACCGTTTGAAATAATTACAATTATTTGGAATTAATATTAATGAAGTAAAAATAAAAGTTCATGTATGAATAATAAAGGAAGAGATAATGGTAGTGATAGCTGTTTCAGTCAAGCAGAAAGTGGGCATGGTAAGTTTAGGCCTAACTCTAAAACAGCTGACTTATACTGTTGGTTTATCATAGATTACTTACTTGATAAAACAGAACTAAGTAGTTTCCTATTTGGTAACATTAAAATATTATTAGGTATAACTAAGTTAACTAAATGTCTAAAACAAACAGTCAGTATGAGTGTACTTTCGTTAGGTTCATTACAAAAGTTTATTAATGTTGAATGTATAAAAAAAATAACCTGTTAGTTATTAAAAATTATTTAGAATGTGTGTATATTTATAAACTGTTAATTATTATTTATAAAAATGTAATTATATTTCATTTGAAAGCTCAAATAAAATTATTTAAATTCATAACCTCAAAATGTACTTATTATTTGTAAACAATCTTCTAAAGCACATGCTATATATTCAATTTTCATCTTTCAATGAACCACCTGTAACATACTGACCCAGTTCTCAACGAAATGGCCGGACAAACCATATGATTGTGACGTCATATAGCCCGACGCACCATTCCGCCAAAATCCTATCTGCACTGTTACACGTGATTAATCAATATTATTCTTTATGAAAATTATTAAATTTAGAGTTTCGTAGATTCGATCACTGTATTTTGGGAATTGAACTATTGATGCAAAACAAAAGAAATCGACTCACATGATGACTGATTGTACGATTTTAATTGAACATATTAATAAGCATATTAAATCTTAAAAACATTAAAATTCACTATTTTAACTATTTAATTTTCTGAATAAAAATATTGAAGAAGAGCAGACAGTATCAAAAATTTAAATATACTTATATCTAATACTTGCAAGATTTTTTCAATGCACACTTCGGTTATCGTCAATAGAACGCCGCACTTGTTTACAGTTCCTTGTTTTATGTTAAAATTGTCACTTTTACAAATTTAAAAAACTCTCCAAATTAATTAAAACTCAGTCTTACTTAACTCACACTATGATTTTTCACATCCTTCAATCAAAAACATACAACGTTTTCTAACGTATCTTCAACGCAGACTAGAGCTCTGACCACTTTTTAACTTTACTAATAGAAAATCAATTTTTTCTACCAAAATTCACTACACCCATGAATATTAGTACCATACACCAACTGATATTTTAACTATGTCAAGTCAACTTATAACTCAAAAAACTCAAATTATACTATTAAAAAACACCTCTGCATCTTTAACGTGTGTCTGCTAGCTTCTGAGCCTAACGAAGAACAGAACGTTAACCATGTGCATTCTTTTTAAATCTAAAACATCGCTACTGTCTTTTTTATTTCTATGTACCTTTCAGGAACTTTCCAAAAACTACTATGTAATGATGTGTGCCCCAATTGTGCATCCTGTCAGTTTCAACCCGCAAACCTTTTAAATTTATAAACATTGTCTTTATATACTGTGTTAAATTTTACTATTAAACTATCTTTTTTATTTAATTAATTTAAAACTGTCTGCTTACAAATGTAAGCTTCTTTGAAATAAACTATCTGCTTTTTAAATATTATTTTAGTTCATTTATTTCTTTGTGATGACCATTGATTATAAATAATAAGAATAATTAAGAAGCTACTACTTTCTTAATTTTTACGTATTTGAAGAACTGAATATGTTACAAATTAGAGATCCACTGATCCAATTTTAATTATGTTTTCCCTTATATTTAAAACAAATTTTCAATAACATTTACTACTTTCATTTGTCTTGTGAAAATAAAATATATAATAACAAAGGTACTTCATTATATTTAAAGTTACCTATTTTTATGTAAGTTAGTTGTACATACTCACCATCTCACTCGAATTTCTACCTCGTCATCTATTTCTTTCTTAATATTATCAAGAGTAATAAGAGAATCCATTTTCTGTAAAATAAAATCACCATTACTTATAATAAACATCCTTATATGTGACAAGCCTCCTCGGGAAACCAACTTTTTCTACCATAAAGGCATATTTTTTTAAATTCAAATGACAGATAAGATTAAATTTTTCTAAGTATATCCATGTAATAGGATAACCTTGTACTAGTGTTACACTTGGCAACATTGTAATGGTTTTAAACAACTTGATATGAAGTTATTTAATATTTGTTCAAAATAACGAAATTTAAAACCTTTCATGAATCAAACCTTGCGACACCTAGCAGCAATTTTAATAAGCATCGATAAAAATAAAAACCAACTCAGAAAGATTGCGATATTCCAACAAAACAGAACCAAATAAATTTACTTTAAAAAAAACCTAGACATACACAACCCATATCATCACAATTAACTCAAATTATTCCAACTATCAAATAAATTAGAATCAGAATGCAAAAACATCGACAAAAATAAATATCTCAAATTAGAAAATGAGTAAAACATCGTCGTCTTAGTCTGAAACAAATCTATTTAGCGGAAGATCTTTAAGTATCACAAGAAAATAAAGACGGCAAAAACGTTCGAGGCCTATAGAACGAACGTAAAATCTTACATTTAATATCTCATCTTAGAGACCTCTAGTTTGCGCCATTATTCTTATTTTTAAAAGACCTTTAAAATGAGGTATCACTCAATAAGGGTTGCTATTTAAAATTCTTGACTTACCCTTAAACTACCCCATTTTGGGGGTAAGGGTTGAAAATTTTGATACTTAAAAAAACTCCTCCCTTGGTTATATAATCTTTCCCCAAAGCAAATCTGTCTATTTCCATTAATAAAGCGTTTGTACAATAAGTCGCCGGTATAAATGCTTAACATTTTTTATAATACCCTGATCCATTGGCTGTACAACTAAAGTCATGTTCGGGGGGAAAAAAATAACCATAACCTTGTTCATATAAGTGGGATAGAGTTATGCGCAGTACAAGTGTGAATAAACAATATGATTGTTCTGTTTACAAAAGGTTTTGTCGAGATTTAACAACAGACAGAGATTGGGCAGAGCATCAATGACAAACTGCAGTATCCGTACCTAGAGAATTCTCAGAAGGCAAAATTCTTAGAAACCGGTAGCCCTACCACGTCTAGAATTACAGTAAGTGTACAAACACGTAAGTCCTGCCCCCTATTTCCAGCTCCCTTTCTACCAGACAGTGACCTATTTATCCAACGATCCTTTTCACAAGATTTTATTTTTAATGTTAAAAAACAACTTCAAATTAAAGATATTGACTTCGAATTATCCATAATTTTTGTACATTATTATCATATAAAGTTCAAGAGACCGAACTGAAACTTCGAATTAATGGTAATTTTGAATTAAATACGTTCAAATTATCAAAGTTCTACTTTATATTCAAAAATAACATTGAAACAAACTTTTCCTGGCACTGCAGTATCCCCCAGGCATATGACATCGTAGCTCATAAACATTGCAGTGTAGTTAACAAAAAACTATTTATGATTTCATTAATAAGTACAAGTTTCTATTTTTTTCTGTGTATAAAATTTTTTTACTCAGTGTTCAATTCAAAATAGTGTCTATTCAATAAAACTTTAATTTTTTCGGAGATACGAGGACTATAAATAGTACCGGTAGTTTTATCTTAACCTCTACATATTCCGTGTAATTCGAGTTTTTCACAATCCGAGGTAGTCTCGGTCAAATTCAACTCGAAATATCGGGACTCTATTGTATATAATAGCAACTTTATGTTTTGGATAATCCAAGATCAGTTAATGTAATTATGAAATTATAATTTTCTTTTATTCTTGTGTGTTAATAATAACTGCAATCTGATTATTGAAGAAATATAAAATGTTGTTTTGGGCCTAACCAAATTTTAGTTAATGCACTTTATCGTGTCTAAAAGCTAATGTTAAACATTTATTGTATTTTATGTTAAACTCAATTAAAAATAATTAAACTCCAGACATTTTGTTATTACATTTTGTGTTTGTATTTGTAAAGAAATACGCTCTATTGCTATTTGTCAATCAACATGTCAAGTCTAGGACAATGTAATCAAAATATAAGATACAACGATTAGAATGTACAAAGTAGGCCTATATTAAAATAATAATTAATATACTACAGTAACTTAGAATATAAGCACTGAATTTCATACATAAGATTTAACCCTAGATCTGCCAAACGTCGATAATTGACGGTTAAAAACCGGAGCTGTTTTGCCGATCGTCGAAAATCGACGATTTAAAACATCTGTTCTTTGTATGAATTAATCTTTCTCCAAATATGTCATATGAGATATGGATGGAAAGAGCAGATTCCAAGCTTTCTTTTTTCATTGGAAATGGTATAAAAAGTCAGCTGGTGCGTATGTATGGACAGAAATAAAACGACTCACAGTCGAGTCGTCACAGATCAGTTGTTTACATACCGTTGTTGTGGTGAAAGTGATTGATGTTGTTTGTGCGCATAAATCTATTCAGTTTATTTGAGTGAAATTTTTTTTAATTATTTAGTTGTTTATTTATTATTTAGTTGTAAATATTATTGTGAGTGATGGATCGTACAATATCTATCAGCTATTTTTTTTTAATAATTTTTATTTACATTAGGCTAGTAATGTTTTGCCCGTTTCTATGGTTTTTGTCGTGTTCTTCTTTTTTTTGTTCTAATTTATTTATTTATAAAAAAAAAATGCTGTAAACTATATATTTTATTTTTCTGCATAAAATAATGAATAAAATGGGTATCTCAGAATATGTGTAACAACCTCGAGCTTCCATGTAGATATAGTGGTTGCGTCAATCTTTATTTCTTACAAAACAAAATTTGAAACTATTCATGCTATATATTTTTTCCAGATATTTTGATCTAAATGTTATGATATCTACCAAATATTACACATTATGAGGAAAAAAATTATATATAATAATACATTTTTTGTCCAATATAAATATTTTTTGCGATTTTTTAATTAAAAGCTTGCAAAAGTGTAAAAACGTGCCCGGTACTACAGAAACAACGTATTGGCAGTTCTAGGGTTAAGCCTATTTGCATTTAGAAATCACATCATGCACATTAATTTCACAACACACCATATCCAAAATCCAAACTTCCATATAAAAACACCATAGGTTTCTAAAACAACCATTATTTATTTATTAAAAAACTGGATGAGGACTAACTAGATCAAAATCAAACATTTCATTTCTTTACAATTGCTAGCTCAAAGAAGCAGGAAGCCATCTTGTCTATCACTAGATCCGACCAGAGGTGGATCGACCACAACCACCATCTTACTTAATGTACGTAATGAATAAAACAATTGGCCACTTGCCCAGTAACATCGCAGAAGATTCGATATAGGTCCGAAGAAAACTTAAAAATATTAAACTGTAATACAAAATTCTGCAAATATGGTAAGTAGAATAGATTAATTAGAGATTTACATTGTTTAGAATAAGTATATTTCATGGTACAATAGTAATAACAATAATTTGGTAACGAATGCAGACAGAATGTCGCGTAGTATTTTTTTGCTCAATCTTTAACCCAGTGGTATTGAACCACGCTTAACAAATTCCATAAATATAGTTATGTACAAAGAAACTTTAGCTCAAAATTCAAGTATTTAATTTAGGAGTTTTTACTATAATTATAAATATTATTATATTTTACATAACTTAATTTAATAATAATATAAAATATATTATGTTAATAGGCCTATGTTACCCATAAAACTATTAATAAAAACACAAAATTGCAGCTTCACTTAAATCTACAGAAAGATTGCTATTAGAATGAACCCAAGCAGCCAATTACAAGGTTTTGACGACGTGGGCCCGGGAAGAGGACGTTGAGGCGAAAGGAAGCTAGAATTTTTTGTTGTGAATAGTTGCGATTTAGGACAATGATAAAAAAAAAGGAAAGAATACATAAGTAACAACTTTCAGACTACAAAGACTCGATAAGTAGGAAAAACTTTGTGATTAATGACAGACAAACTATCCTTGCTATAAAACCCAAACAAAAAATTAAAAATGAATTTTATAAAATTATTCAAATAACTATAAATAATAGTAACCATAAAGAAACATCTCATTAAAGTAGAAGTTCTCAAAATCCCTTAAGGTAGGCTATATATTTCAACTAGAACTATATTGACCTATTTCTATGAAATATTCCAACTTCTAAATTTAACAATCTGCAAAAATATCAGCCGAGGGTCGTACAATAAATTTTAGCCTTTCCATTCAGTTTTACTATAAATTTATTAATATAATCACAATATTTTATTGTGTCCATCAAGCAAGAAGTCTTGACTCTGTTTTAACCTTCCGCAAGAGCAGTGTGAACCTCCCGTTAGGTCCTAGTAAATTGAACTGTGTATGAAACACAAACTTACAAGAAATACGGAACATGTGATTTGGAACAATGAGGGTGGTAGGTAAATAATTTCCTAGACATTTGTTTACTTAACTTTCTTGAAAAATGTTAGTCTCCTGCTATGATCTAGGAAGGGTGGCATATGGTGTATATAATGTAATGTCATCAGTGGCCTAAGTAACCTAGCAAATATTTGTAAGGCCCATTTAAAAAAATGTTTACTCATATAAATAAATATAAGTATTTTCAGAATATATTTGAAAAAGATAGTAGCTTTTAGGATAAAGTTTACATTAGGACCCCTCGCCGTATTAGGCCTAGTCTACATAAAAAAAAAATAATCTGAAGTTCTGACTTAGGCTACAGTCTCTATACTCGATTCCACGTTCACCTTGTAGTACAGGTCTTAAGCCTCGGCTACGATACGAGCGGTGAGCGGCAGTAGCAGGTGCAAGCGGCGCACGAAAAGTATCTAACTGATGGAGTTTTCTTGTTAAACACGGTTGGCTGGCTACGATACAAGCGGCGGATGTGCGTTGGCATAACGCTCGCCGCTCAGGATCAAATCAGTTAGATAATTTTTCGACTGCCGCCCGACGCTCATGGGGTTTTTTTACTTTCAACAAACATATGACATTGGTTAAAAAGGCAAAATTAAGTATTTTTGATATGTATACGTTCATGGCTTATTAACGACCACTTATATACAAAATTTCAAGAAAATCCGATGGTAAACAAAAAAGATGCTAATTTTTGTGAGTATACTTTCGTAATTTTGTATTCGGTTCAAGGGTTTATTTATTCTTTAAACACCATGAATTATGGATTAAACAACACCAATGGATTAAAACTTTCTGTTATGGGACTACTTACCATTGTTATTTTCCCAGGAAGCATATATTTTAAAATTACTCCCTACCCGGGTTATACCTGAATTTATGTTAAAGTCCAAGTTTCAAGAAAATCCGACGGTAAACAAAAAAGATGCTAATTTTCGTGAGTATATTTTCGGAATTTTTTATTCGGTTCAAGGGTTTATTTATTCTTTAAACACCATGAATTATGGATTAAACAACACCAATGGATTAAAACTTTCTGCTATGGGACTAGGGCCTACTTACCATTGTTATTTTCACAGGAAGCATATATTTTAAAATCACTCCCTCCCCGGGTTATAGGCCTACCTGAATTTATGTTAAAGTCCAAATTTCAAGAAAATCTGACGGTGAACAAAAAAGATTCTAAATTGTGTGGTTATAATTTTGGAATTTGGCATTCTGTTATTTATTTTTTAAACCTCATAAAGGATTTAAACTTTCTGTTTTGGGACTTTTGAACATTGTTATTTTCACAGGAAGTATAAATTTTTAAAATACTCTCTTCCAGGGTTACACCTGAATTTCTGGACAAAAGTAAATATCACTTAAGTCTACGGTTAAAGATATAGTAGTCCTATATTATGATTTTCCTATAAATACTGGTCTCTCACTAAGTATTTCCGTCAGCACTAGTTCCTCTAGTGACGTCATTTCGTTGACTGTGGGAATGTTGCCGCTTGTATTGTAGCCACGTCCGCCGCTCAGGCAATTTGCTAGCAACGCTCGCCGCCCACCGCTCGTATCGTAGCCTAGGCTTTACAAGAGAATAGACAAGCTACTACCATTACAGGGAACATCACGTTTATTGTCATGCGGGTTGCGTCAACTGACCGACCGTGTCATGGGAGTTGATGTTTTTTAGTTGGCTACTATTGCTGAGACAGTCGTATGGATATCATGGCTTATAGGCGCTCTATACTGCACAGTGAACATGGAATCGAGTGTAGTAATAGTATGTTTACCAGCTTTCAGCAGTAGAGTAGCCGGCGCAAATTTACTATTCAACCCTAGGCTAACCTATAGCAACAGAAATGCAAGAATAATTAAGAAAAATAGCCTAAAGATTCTAACCTCAAGTATTTAGTCACAGTATGTTTACCTGTATTCAACATTTCACAGTAGAATGTAAAACAGCGTCGGTGTCTACAAAAATATCAGCCTAGGGTCGAATAGTAAATTTACGCCGAGTAGCCTACAATGTGCTCAGATTGGCAACACTTTTCTGTTTCCTAAAAAGTCAGGTGTTTTAAAGTAAATTTACACCATTTAATATTTTAACAGAGTTCAAAAGCAATCTAAATAAAAGTAACCAATAGCCTAAATTCTCTATCACTCAGGAAGAATACAGCCTCAATGCTAATAATAGGCCTAAGTACATGCCTTAATTGACACACTTAAGTAGGCCCTGTAATATTAATTACTGTACAGCTATTATTTTGTAAGCATACTGCCAGAATGAAATGCTTGATATTGTTATAGCAATAATATAGGCCTAGGCTAATTAAGAGCCTAGCCTACCTATTACACCTGAGTTTATTACAACACTTTAAAAATGGTACAGCATTAAAGCTTATATAAACTGGCTTTTATAAATAGTGAATTATTAATTAAACACTTACCTTCACTGGTCTGAAATTCGGAAAATGAAGAAATGAAACACAAGCCAAAACTACTGAAATCAGCAAGTCAGGGACAGGGTGGTCAGCCAGGTCAGCTGGTCAGGATGTTGGTAGTGGTAGGTATAACCAGTGTTGCCAGGTGCAAAAAAATAAAATCGGAAGTTGGACCCAAAAAAATCGGAAGATTGTAGGAAAAGTCGGAAGAAAATAATATGTAATGTAAAATAATGTATAGAATAAATACACTATACTTAAAACTAAGTTTAAAAAACAATAGTGTCAATTATGTATAACTATTTAGCCCCTAACACTTTCTACTTCTGCATTATGACTCGGGAACAATATGACTATGACATAAGGAGAGTCTAGGTTTCCGAAGAACATTATTCATGAATTACTTAGCAAGCAAATCGCATAGCAAACAATGCTAAAACAAAAACTAAGTTGTTTGATGGGATAGGTCATTGTGAAAATTGAACAAAACTGATTTCTGTAAAGTGCAACTATCAAATTGCTTAGCAATTATGTTTTTAAGCATGAGGAAAAAATCGGAAGATATCTAAAAAAATTCGTTTTTCCGACAACTGTCGAAAAATCGGAAGATCTTCCGACAAATCGGAAGACCTGGCAACACTGGGTATAACCATTGACTATGTAAGCATATTTATATATAGTCAATGGTATAATTATTATACTACTAGCTTTGATTATGGACAAGAGTACAAGGTACAACATACTATAAGATTGTATTCACGTATTTTCCGCACCAGCTATGTACGTACAAATTTCTAAATGTAATGATATTTTTGATATTGCAAAAAAATCCCAATTCAAATTATATATAATTATTATAAAATGATTATTTCCCAAACATATTATAGAAGATAACATATATATATATAAATACCAACATGATATATATAATATAATTATTATATATATATATATATATAAAAATATAGGTTGTTATTGTGTACTTGTCATTTCACATAGTATGTATATAATTACATACTGTATATGTATTATATGAAATGAAATGTAAAGAAGAAGAATAATAAAAAAATATTATATTATGTAGATATGTAAAGGATATAAAAAATAAATTTTTAAAACAACTGGAAAACCATCTCTTAATTATTTAAATCTAGTAAATCCCCGTGAAAAATCACAGGCGGATTAATTATATACACGTCATTTATACAAAATACTATTTAAACAACACACTTTATGTAGGCCTTCCTAACTATGTAGACAACTGAGTCCAACGTGATCTCACACGCTAACTTACCTAATGGCCGCGTGAATCCAATGTGGTCTCACACGTAGCAGCCTTACTTTTAAGGCTGTGGTGACAAGTTGGTATCACGTATTGTATTTAAACCTATTGCATCAGCTAACCAATGGCCTGGAGTAATGAAAATCGTATATGGCCTCTTGATTTGTGAGTCCAGTGTGGTCTTACGCGGCCAGAACTTCTTTTTAGAAAATTTGTAATCATGTCTCTGTTTTAAGTTTATCTATTGGCAATTCTCAAGTTTATTGCATTATAATGATTTGTATATAATGTTTAAATGATATTTTCATAAATCTTACCTTAATTTAACTTCATAAAAAAAGTTGCTAGAAATATAAACTAATTTTTTGAGTATTAAAAAAAATGTTGTAAAAAATATTTTGACACTCAATCAAAACTAAAATAATCTAAATTACAAGGAAAATAAATATATTACACATGAAAGGTATTTTTAATTTTAAATAACTATTACATTATGAACTGACTGATATATAAATCATAGAGTAAATAACCAAAAGAAATAAAATATTACTAAACAAATTATAATCACTTCAAATAATGTCTAGATGAGTATGAATTACAATTTGTAAATTTTTGAAATAGAAGATAATGAAAAAGTCATGGTTTTCACACCACATTCACTTGGTATTTATTTACCAACATATTTATAATCATTGAAGAAACATTCCAAGCAATAATGTTTATCACAAGATTGACACTTCAATGTGCTCTGCGGCGTTTTCCTCATGGCATAAGCTCGTCCACATTCTGAAGTCAACCTTCCGTAGCATTTAAAACATCTTCGTCTTCCTTTCCGCCCAACATCTAATAACCTGTGATCCACTATTTCTTAGATCGGGTCATTTTCAAGATAACAAGCTGAGACTCAGCATAAATGTTTAAAATATATATTTTAACTCCTATGTCAAGTTTCAATTCGATATATTAAAATTCGGCCAATTTAGAATGAGCCAACGCTTCATACATGAATAAGATGTCCCCTTTTAGTGATTTCCCCTGCTGCAAAATACATACCTGCATTATCTATTTTTTTCCAGACAAACTATTGCTTGGACGAATTAAATACATATGACCTTTTTTGTTGAAAAATACCTCCCCTACACGGTGGTATTTTTTTATTTTTCTTTATCTTCATCCCAGTTCGAAATATTAAGAATAATAAAAAAAAAAATGAAAATCGATTTTTTTTCGACTTTGGGAAATCGATAGACTGGTAAACTTTTTTTTGTGTTAATCTACATACTTTAATGTACTTATAAAAAAAAAATCAGCCGTATTGCAAATTACTGGTAGTTGTAACCCATACCGACTGGGCTGTCAGGCTTTTGACAGAGTTTGGAACAATGGTTTATTGTATAAGCTATACAAGATAGGCTTGCCAGTTTTACCTCATTGAAATTTTTTCTCTCAAACCGCACGTTTGCTGTTCATCTAAACTCTTCCTTTTCAACGATTAAAGATATTAAAGCAGGAGTTCCACAGAGATCAATTTGGGCTCCTCTACTTTTTAATGTATACTGTCAGTTATTCCGAACCTACAGGACTCTATCTTAGCTTTATACGCTGATAACACAGCAATAATTGTTCAAGATCACTGTATAGAAACAACTTCAACCCTTCTCCAGTCATGTATTGACACACTTTTGGCCTGGTTGACTAAATAGAAAATTAAATTAAATGTAAATAAATGCGAGACCAAAATTTTTTCTCTGACAAAGTACGTTGTTCCTCCAAAAATACAGATATGCAATACTTCATTAAACTGGAATCCGTCAGATAGTTGTATTAAATATTTATTTAGGAGTATATCTTAACAAAAAATTAAATTGGACTGCTCATATAAATGTTAAACTCAATCAAGCATATGCAAGACTTGCCCAACTCCTCTACCCTCTTATAAATAGGAAATCATCATTAAGTGCATCTTCGACAGTGCTGATTTATAAATCTATATTATGACCATTAATGACTTATGCCTGCCCGGTTTGGAGTTTTTCCTTGTGCTTATCAAAAATTAAAAAAACTACAAGGTTTTCAAAATAAAGTATTACGCATTGCAGTTAATTCCCCTTGGTTTATAAGAAATGAACATCTTTACAAAGAACTAGGAATAGATCCTATAAGTGTTTTTATTAAAAAAAGTAACAAATAATTTCCTATTATCATTAAATTCCTCCTCTGGTGCATTGTTTTTTAATCTCGGGCAATCAGTGGCTTCAAGGCTTAAGCCTAGACTACCTCAAGACTTTTTAGTAGAGCTTGCTTAGTAAACTCTGTTCCAATTGTTTTATTTTTCACTGACAGTATTGTTCTTTTCTTTTTCTGTTAATTATTATTTTATGTTATAGGGTGACTTCAATGAAGCAAACCCACTAATGCTACGTAACAATGTTAAAATTTCTGTGCATAATGTAATAAATTTTTTGAAAATCAATATTATATTATATATAAAAAAAACAGATGATGGGTGAAATCAGCTGTTATATTATTAAGTTAAACAAATAGGTATTTCTTCTTTAAATTTGTATAAACGAATATTTTGATGATAAAAGGTTGTATTTATATACAGTTTATAACCTCAAAGCAAATATTATAACGTATAATTATAACATACATTAGTTCTATAACTCATATTTCAACTTCTCTAGAAATCAAAAAATCAACTTCACTAGAAATTATAACGATTGAAGTT
>JAGFPH010018697.1:0-16058 GCA_018207615.1 Philaenus spumarius
CACTTGTGATATATCAAATTAAAACCCTAGAATTAAAAGACAAAGCTAATGATCTCTTGGTTTTGCACCATTAGCTAATATCTTATGCTGATGATACTGCAGTAACAATGAACAGCAGATCATGGGAGGAACTATCAAATGCTATATCTTATAAATTGGATACTATATACTCTTGGTTATATCAAAACAAATTAATTCTTAACACTAACAAATCCTCTTATATTGCTTTTGGTAACTACTTTGACTCTGTGCCTAAAAGAAATGAAATTGATATTGTAATAAATGGAAATAGTTTAAAGAGAACCTCAAACTATAAATACAGTACCTAGGAATTACTTACGACTCAAATGTTAAATGGGATGTTCACGTTGGAAATAGCCTATAGTAAAAAAAGCAAAGTTTTTGGTATATGTTTTCTATAGATTAAAACAAATCTTAACAACAAATCAGTTGTTACTTATATACTATGGACTCTTTCATAGTATAGCTGTATATGGAATAATCGGTTGGGTGGACTATACAATACAGCATTAGACCCGTTAGCAAGACTTCAAAGAAGGCTATTCAATATCATTGGAATCAACGATCAAGATACAAATAAACCATTAGATATAAAACAAGACAAGTGTTTATTGTTAAAGCTATAACACGCCTGTACCAAGAACTTAAAAGTGAATTCTTAAACAATCCAATAAATACTAGGTTTAAGAATAATTTCTCTACCAAAACACTCTCTAACCATTGGGCAGAGAAGCTACGTATACTATGCAACGAAGTACTTCAATGAACTACCAAATGAGTTAAAATCGCTAACTTATAGTGAAAATCGTATAAAAAAGAAAATTAAGAAGAAAATAAGTGCATTTAGTATAGAGTAAACGAATTGAATGTATACGAAAGAAAGCTAATGAATTAAATTAATTGACAAGTGTGAAAATCTAGGTACATTTTATAAAAAACAATATACACCAATTTCAAATAAAAACTATTATAAATTATTATTGT
Organism: Philaenus spumarius; assembly: GCA_018207615.1. Lineage (NCBI taxonomy): Eukaryota > Metazoa > Arthropoda > Insecta > Hemiptera > Aphrophoridae > Philaenus > Philaenus spumarius. Next base: position 1,006 of record JAGFPH010018697.1, read on the forward strand.
TATATTACAGATATTGTATTATATACTATTATTACACTATTGTATGCTATTACTATACTATTATATTAGAAGTGGGCTAGGTATTTCTAGCACAATTTAATTTCTTTTTTTATCTTTAAATATAGGGACCAACCTATGTACGGGCATTTTGGCCCCTATAGGTTCTTTATGTATTAATATGTAAAGGAATTTTTGGTAATCTATCTGTGGTAATAAAGTACAAATTGCTTAATGTATTTTTACTTAAAACCTACAACCGTTTCAACCATTGCATAAGTCCACAAGTAAAGAAGTGAAAGTGAAGTACACAATCAAAGACGTCAATTCTTACTTATTCTTTGTTTTTATTTGTTAATTTAACATTATGCTGTTTCATTCTTCTTAGGCACTGGGTTTAGAGTCTTGTAAACTGCAACACATTTAGCTTTGATGCAAATTAAATTTTCACAGCATGGAATTATAACATGAGTATACGGGTGTATGCGGGGTCCTATGTATAAACGTTTGCCACACTGAAACATACACAAACAAGTAAATTAGAATTCTTGAGAATTTCTGTAGTTTTATTACACTTTTTTTAACAGTATATTGTTAAACTGTCATTTTAGCGAATTTCTATAGGAAAGATGAGCTATTGCAGTGACTCTTATGGTGAGACCTAAGGCCTTGTCCACACTAGTAGATAAAGTCTCGCGATTGTCTATAGACGGTCTCTCGACTTTATCTCCTGTCCACACGCAAATGTTTGTCTCTTTCCAGTTTGTTGGTAGACATGGCTGTGGTAGCTGCTTATGTCGTTATTATTATTAGTGATGAAAATAGGAGAACAAAGTTGAGGTGAGATTTTTCGGAGGAACTTCATTTTTTTTTCTAACTCGTTCACCGACACTTCGTATTTCCAAACCAGATTTTCGATCGTTACTTTTTTTTTTTGTTCGGTTTTTATAATCAGGGGATGTAACGTCCCGTAAGCACATTGACCTTTGGTAATCCTCAATAAATAATACAAATTTTTCGTTATGCCACATTTTGTAACTAAAAACTTTAAACATCTACACTCAAGGGTTCCAAGATGGAGACTTTCCTCAACCATACACATTACGACTTATTGCACAACATTGTCTACCGATTATCTCTGGTCTTCCATTTCTGTCAGGAGACAAAAATTCTTCGATTTTGGGCTCCGAATGGTCTCTAGACATGATATTTGTCTTCTGATCACCTCAGCAACCGTCGAGAGACATTGACTTCAGACCAAAATCGCTAGACATTGTCTCCTAGGTCGGCCTAGAACAGGGTGATTTTATGTCAAATCAACACAGTCATTTTACCTGACCATCCCAGATTTTAATGAAATTTGGTATACTGGTACTCCCCATAGAGACTAAGAAATATACCAAATTTCAACTTGATATCTCTATTAGTTTCAAAGTTACGCCTCGTTACAAAAAACGCTCAAAATTGACCCATTATGGAAACTTTAAACTGCTATAGCACCTCTCAGAATCAAGCTAGAAAGACGGGATAGGGGTCGTAATAAAAAAGTTTTTAACAATTTCAAAATCATTAAATTTCAAATTTTTCAAAATGTGACGCTTAAAAATTTTGAAAAAAATCTCAAATAGTCCTTGTATAGTGGTTAATTGATAGTATAAATTTCATTATGGGATCATAATGGGTTCTCAAAGAAAAATGCATTTGAAAGAACGCTTACATTCAAATTTTATCATAGAATGCTGGTGACAGCAAATTAATAACTCTGAATAACATAAAGCAATATATGTCTTAAGCTTTCAAATACAGTAATTAAATTTAGCTTTAAAAATGAGATTGTAAAAATTAAATATCATTGATCAAATTTATAGAGGTAATTTTTTAGTCTCCCATACAAATTTCATATAATCTTTGTTTACAATCTAAGATACTCTTGGCCCTTGCAATACCAATAAGGCTTTATAGTGGAAATTGTAGTGTAAGCATGTTTTCAAATGCATTTTTCTGTAAGAACCCATTATGATCCCATAATGAAATTTATACCATCAATTAACCACTGTACATTAACTATTTGAGAATTTTTTTCAAAAATTTTAAAGCGTCGCATTTTGAAAAATTTGAAATTTAATTTTTATCTTGAAATTGTTAAAAAATATTTTATTAAGACCCCTATAGTGTTTTACATTTTTAGAAAGGGCTTGAAAAATTCTGCAAAATTACACCTCTCCCATCTTTCTAGCTTGATTCTGAAAGTTTAGCTATAACAGTTTAAAGTTTCCATAACGGGTCAATTTTGAGCGTTTTTTGGAAACTTTAACGAGGCATAACTTTGAAACTAATGGAGATATAAAGTTGAAATTTGGTATTTTACTTAGTCTATATGGGATGTACCAGTATACCAAATTTCATTGAAATCTGAGATGGTCAGGTAATATTTTAGTTTAAACTGAGTTGAGTTGATACGGAATGACCCAACATGGCCTTAGGTCGGGAGTAGTCATGGACCACAGAACACGCTTTGGGGTACCATTCAAAAATATATATGTATGTGTATTTATGTGTTTAATGGTCACATTTTACGTTCGACTTGGTCCACATGTTGGTGTTCTAAGTCGCTCGGGGTGTTCGACAACCGGAAAACCTTCTTACTGGAAGTAAATATTTTGGTACTATAATGAAACTTGTTGGTGTTTTATCTAACAAAAATAAATATAGGAGATTTTGTTTTTCTATATGACCTTATTGCATGTCTTGTTCCCTCAAAATCGATCAAAATGTAAAATACTGTAAAAGTACCCGGTTCAAATCTTGTGGGGGATAATTACCGTGGGACAGCTTTTGGTCCGAGGCTGCAAGATCAAGTGCAAAGCGAGCTTTTCTGCTGCAAGCATAACGAATCAGCGTATGAGTCAAGGCCGAGGTGCAAACAAATCATACTAATATATTTCGTACTCGTAGGCAGCTATTCAGCACCTTCTTGAATAGGCTAATTTCCTAAATAGTTGGTTGTATTCCTAAAACATATATAAACTTAATTTTGAAAATTTGCTCAACTCATTTTAGAGGTTCAGCTGAGCGATGGTATTATTACCTTTGAATATATACCCTATAAGAAGGACACTCGCCGTGTTAAAAATTCAGACCAGTTCGACAGGTCAGAACGCTGGTTCTCGCCTTCGACGCGAAGCAGCGCTAGTAGTTCTTTCAATACTCGACTCGGCAGCCCCCCTCCCTCTGCCTCAGCCTCAGCTAGGTGTTCGGTGGTCGAGATGCCTCTTGCCTCAAAGACATCCAGAACCACAGAGCCGCATGTTGAAACGTATGCTCACTTGATGTAGGCTATACTTTCATAACAGCATTTAATTTAATTATTTTCTATTTCATTTTACAATTGCACTAAACGTTAATTGAATTGAAACACGATTTATGAACTAAAGATATTATTGTTAGTTAATTAAAACTGCATGCTTCATCTAGTTGAGATCTAATAGATTATGGCCTAAAATCCCCAAATTTATAGTTTCCTGAGACAGCAAACCTGCATACTCACTACCATGTTATTCTTATGGAGAATATTTTAGCATGCTTATTTATGGACGTAAGTTGATTTTACTTGGACGGAATCCTTGTCTACATTTATTATTTTAGCATGTAAAATTCGCTGAGTATGCAATCTAAAAACCAAAATAGGCCTAATGTCAAAAATCGTGTAACTGAATTTTGAACAAATTGTGATAACTAATTTGAGAGGGGGTATATAACACAAATTAAAATTTTAAAACAAACAACCACATTGATTGGTAAAATAACGTTTAATTTATATAAAACTAGTAACTACATAAAATTCAAGCAAAATTGCACAGAAAATCCACAAATATATCAAACTCAACAGAATATAAACTAAACCAACTAAACTCTACCTTTATCATGTAAAAAATAGCCAATTTTACAACATAAAAGTACAATTACACTTTAAAAAGACAATGTATACTGTAACAAATTGTTATAACCTAATATAACCTCAATGTATATTACAATTTTATACAACCAGTATACAAATTGCAAATATAATTACTATATTTCATACAATTATACAATTTTATGATTTTTTTATATGATTTCATGATTATTGTCACTAAATTCACTAAAGGGCGCATCTCGTTTTTACAAACTTTTCAAGTGAGCGAATTTAAGAAATGTGGTTCTACTTAAGTTGAACTGTACTGGAAAGTTATTTTTGTATTGACTTCATTTTTGGTGTCCTCACCATTTCGTACCATTATTTTAGTTTAGCGAGAAATCGGGTTTTCCTGAGGTACGCCCGTTAGAGAAAACTTTTCCCTGCAATCAATGTTATAACTTGAGTTAAGCCCTTCGGTTTCGTGATAATTAAAAACGAACGAAATAGCAATATACAATTTTTTTATACAAAATTATCAAATGAATAAACGAGGATACTTGCCAATAATGCGTATAATTAAAAAAAAAGTAGTTTCCATCACAAGGAGCACATGTTGTACTTTTTGATGCGCAATAGCTTTGTAAATAAACGGTACCAGGAACTGGCACATACTTTCTCACAAACACATTTAAATTACTAAACAGATTCACTGTGACTTGTAGGGTGGGGTAGGAGAGTTTTTTTATTAAAGTTGGAAATTAACTAATAAATATTATTATTATTATCTAGAGAGAAAACTATTCGATCGATTTCGAAAAAATTTGCACCAAACACGTCAATTAGGTCTTCATAGATGCACGAAAAAAGGTTTTGAAATTTTTTTTAAAACAACCCGCTTTATGGCCAAAAAACCCCCAAAAATCTGTTATTATTATTATTATTAGTTAGACGAGAATTTTTAGAAAGATGCTGGTTTTTGTATATGGTAGGGCACATTAAAGGCTACAAATAAGCCAAATTTTATCAAAATCGTTAGATCCGTTTTTGTATAAAAAAAATAATAACTGATTTTTGGGGGTTTTTTTTGGCCAAAAAGAGGGTTGTTTTTCAAACATTTTCAAAACCTTTTTTCGTGCATCTATACAGGCCTACTGGACATGTCTGGTGCAAATTTGGTTGAAATCGATCTAATAGTTTTCTCTCTATCTTTGTATACTTTTATTAAAGTAGGCGATTAACTAATAAATATTATTATTATTATCTAGAGAGAAAACTATTCGATCGATTTCGAACAAATTTGCTCCAAACACGTCAATTAGGTCTTTATAGATGCACGTAAAAAGGTTTTGAAAAATTTTGAAAACAACCCTCTTTATGGCCAAAAAACCCCCAAAAATCAGTTATTATTATTATTATTAGCTAAACGAGAATTTTTAGAAAGATGCGGGTTTTTGTATATGGTAGGGCACATTAAAGGCTACAAATAAGCCAAATTTTATCAAAATCGTTAAAGCCGTTTTTTTATAAAAAAATAATAACTGATTTTTTGGGGGTTTTTTGGCCAAAAAGGGGGTTGTATTTCAAAGTTGTTCAAAACCCTTTTTCGTGCATCTATACAGGCGTACTGGACATGTCTGGTGCAAATTTGGTTGAAATCGATCGAATAGTTTTCTCTCTAGCTTTGTATACATACAGACATACATACAGACATACAGACAGATATTTTGTAAAAACCACTTTTTTGGACTCAGGGAGTCCCAAAACGGATATTTCCACAAAAATCTCAACATCGATTTTTTTTGCGATCACTATACTTTCTCTATACTATAGTATAGTGAGAAAGTAAAATGATTATATACTGGTGGTAAGTTTATTGTTTAACCATAATTATTAATTATAGAAAAATGCTCAATTTTATTGTATTACATTTAACCTAGTAGGGTAAACTATTCTTAGTTTTTAATAAATTCAATTTCAAAATAATGCATCATACCAATATAAAAAGGTTTACAGCAAGTTTTTAATTTAATGTCGCTGTTGTACACTATGGCAACAATTGCAAGGATTTTCCCTAAATTTTCTTGAACAGACATACAAAATATTTTTGTTCACAAGAACCCATAGTCATCCCATTCTAAAATTTTGTATACATGTAGTCAAGTAGTGTTGTATACAATTCTCTGTTCTTCGCAGGCGTATTTTCACAATTAACATACGAACACTTACCACCTCTAGACATTTCACTACTAACTAATAAAAGTAATATAGTAACGACACACTACTCACAAATAAACTAATTAAATATTGACGATAACTAATTCAGCTAAAAACACAAATAAACTAAAGATTACTATTTAACTAAGTTTAACCATTGAATATATTCAACCCTCTATTTATTCAATTATGCTATCGAGAAGAGTGACATCTAAATTAAAACCAAACCAGTGCTTATACTGTTGGTTCGAAAAAGGATTCTCTATCTCCGCTCTATCTCTCACAACATCCCCGCTCTCTGTCACACCCCCGGCACGCTCTCTCTCGCACCCTAGGCGCGCTCTCTCTCGCACAGAACACGAGGAAAAAAGGGACCAGAGAACTCTGGTGGCAAAGGCGAAAAGTAGCAATTACAGAAAAATAATTGGTCTGAATTCTGGCTGTAAGGTGTGTCCTTCTTATAGGTTATATATTCAATGTTATTACTGTGCAGTTTGGACTTTGTACTATAAAACTTGATACAACATTTTAACTTAGTAGAATCCGTTTTTCAGATAAAACTGAAAAGTGAAAAACGAAACTGAGTGAACAACTCACGGACATTTTATAAATGCTATTGTGAATGTATTGTCATTGGTCTAGAAACAATACAGAAAACTATTTATGAGTAATACTTACGTTAGTTTCACCTTCTTCAAAGCATCTATACCTCAAAGCCGTAGTAATGGCCAGGATTGCCAACAATACAACTAAAATACTCTTCGCCATGATGCAGGTATACTGAAGCCAGAATGTTGAAACACTTGTTATAAATACTGTTTTCTTCTGCTGTTACATAGAAGATAATTTATGAGAGAACTTAGGCATTGAAGACAAACAATTTAGAAAGACACAGCCTTGCCAAAAAAATTTTTGCTATTTTTATACTTTTATCTTTCATAAATACAAATACTAACACAATATATTTTAAAAGAATACCGTAATATGATTTGTTAGGTTAGAACTGTTTAATCTTTATTATGTTAAAGATAACATGATACATTCTGAAATATACAGGGCTGTTAATTATGGCTGGGGGAATAATAATTTCTAAATTAGTGATAAGACAACTACCACTAGGCAAGCTACATTTAAGATAAGTTTTTAAAACAACGATTTTTATAAGAGAGAATTGTGGAAACTTTACTTATAATCCGGAAACTGAGCGCCAATCAATCTATTGGAAGAGCCTCAAATTATCGAATGAACAAATCAAAATACAAAGGGATGATGAATGTGTTTTCCTGAAATGAAATAGTACTCACAGTGTACTGATGATTGTGTAAATAGATAATTATAAAAGAACTATACAGTATTAGAATGTTTTAAAGTAAGTCTTTTCCTACACTCTGTACATATATGTCAACTTCAGTTTTATTTGTATACCTTAATAAAAAACTTACCTTTTTTTTATAACAAACACATGACTTGTGATACATTGAATTTAAAAAACCCTTTATAAGTCATGACTAACTGTGATAATAAAATAAAAATTGCTTAATGTATTTTTACTTTAAACCTACAACCGTTTCAACCATTTCTTCAGTCCACAAGTAAAGGAATTAAGGTAAAAGTGCAGTATGCAATCAAAGACATCAATTCTTACTTATTCTTTGTTTTTAATTATTAATTTAACATTATATTATTTTATTCTTCTCAAACACTGGGTCTACGGTTTTGGGGTTCACTGCAACACATTCAGCATTGATGCAGGCTAAATTTTCACAGCATGGAATTTCAATATAAGTGTACGGGTATCCAAAATGTCCTATGTATATAGGTGTGTCACACTGAAACATACATTTTATGTTATTCTTATATACAAACAAATAAATTAGTTTAGTCTGAAAGAGGATTTCTGTAGAGTTTTAGAAAATTTTGAACAATATGTTGTTAGACTGTCCTTAGCGAATTTCTATAGGAAAGATGATATATTGCAGTGACTCTTATGGTGAGACCTGAGGTCGGGAGTAGTCATGGTCGTCAGAACGCGTTTTGTATAGATACAGCAGTATGTATTTATGTGTTCAAACTCTAATTTTACTTGGTCCACAAGTTGGTGTTCTAAGTCGCTCAGACGAAATTGTTAGCAAAAAAAATGCACAACCAGAAGCACTTCTTTTACTAGAAGTAATTTTTGTTTAAATATTTCATACTGGAATGAAATTTTTTGGGGGTTTTATCTAAAAAAAAGGTATAAAGGAGATTATTCTCCACATTTTATTTTTCTACACTAACTTACAGCATTTCTGGTTCCCTCAAATCGATCAAAACGTAAAAGTTCTCAGTTCAATTCTAGTGGGATATTATTACTGTGGGGATAGCTTCTTATCCGAGACTGCAAAGTTAAAGTGCAAAGTCGCAAAGCGAAGTCCCTAATGCGAGGCTGCAAAGTTGATGTTCAAAGCGAGCTTTTCCGCTGCAAGCGGAACGATCAGTGCGTGAGTTGTGGCTAGAGGCTAAAGTGCAAACAAATTCTACTAATATATTTCGTACACGTAGGCCTTCTTGAGTAGGCCAATTTTCCAAATAGTTTGTGATAACCCCAAAACATATAAACTTAATTTTGGAAATTTGTTTAACTCACTTCAGCGGTTCAGCTGTGTGATTGTATTATTATTTAAAATTTACTTTTCTAAGTTGATATTTCCATTTATTTTATATGTATAGAATAAACTAATGATATGTAGAAATATACGTTATATTATGTAGTTTGGACTTTGTGCTATAAAACTTGATACAAAATTTTAACTTAGTAGAATCCGTTTTTGAGATAAAATTGAAAAGCAAAAACAAAACTGTGTGAACAACTATGAGACTTAAGGACATTTTATAATAGGCCTACTATTGTGAATTTATTGCCTTTAGTCTAGAAACAATACAGAAAACTATTTATGAGTAATACTTACATTAGTTTCACCTTCATATTTGCATCTAAACCTCAAAGCTGTAGTAAAGGCCAGGATTGCCAACAATACAACTAAAATACTCTTCGCCATGATGCAGGTATACTGAAGCTAGATTGTCGGTACGCTTGTTATAAATACTGCTTTTAGTAAAAAGGCTATATAGAAGATAACAATTCATGAGAGACTTAGTTAGGCATTGAAGACAAACAATTACTAAGATACAGTCATGCCAAAACAATTTTTATACTTTTATCTTTCATAAATACAAATATTTACACAATATATTTTAAATAGTAATATGATTTGTTAGGTTAGAACTGTTTAATCTTTATTATGTTAAACATAACATGTTACATTCTGACATATACAGGCTGTTAATTATCGGTGGGGATTCATAATTTCTAAAATAGATAAGACAACCACCACTAGGAACGCTAAATTTAAGATAAGTTTTTAAATTAAAACTAAACAATGATTTTTGTAAGTGAGAATCGTGGTTCTTTACTACTTATAATGTGGAAACTGAGCACCAGTCAATACATTGAGCCTCAAATTATCGAATGAACAAATCAAAATTCAAAGGGATGATGAATGTGCTTTCCTGAAATGAATAGTGTACTAATAATTGTGTAAATAGATAATTATAAAAGAACTATACGGTATTTGAATGTTTTAAAGTAAGTCTTTTCCTATACCCTGTACATATATTATGTCAACTTCAGTTTTATTTGTATACCTTAATCAAAAACTTACCTTCGTTTTTATAATGAACACATGACTTGTGATACATTGAATAAAAACCCTTTATAAGGTATGACTATCTGTGGTAATAAAATAAAAATCGCTTGATGTATTTTTACTTTAAACCTACAACCGTATCAACCATTTCTTCGGTTCACAAGTAAAGAAATTAAGGTGAAAGTGCAGTATGCAATCAAAGACATCAATTCTTACTTATTATTTGTTTTTAATTGTTAATTTAACATTATGCTGTTTCATTCTTCCTAAGCACTGGGTCTACAGACTTGGGGTTCACTGCAAAACATTCAGCGTTGATGCAGGTTAGACCTTCACAGCATGGAATTCGAATATAAGTGTATGGGAATTTTCTTATGTATATAGGTGTGTCGCACTGAAACATACAGAAACAAGTGAATTAGTTTTACCCTAAAGAGGTTTCTGTAGAGTTTTATTAGAAATTTTACTAACCATGTGTTGTTAGACTGACTTTTTAGGGAATTTCTATAGGAAAGATGAGCTATTGCAGTAACTCTTATGGTGAGGCCTAAGGCCTTGTCAACACTAGTAGATAAAGTCTCGCGATTCTCTACAGACATTGTCTCCACAATGTGTAAAGGCAGTTTCTCGACTTTACCTCGTGTCCACGCTCAAATATTTGTCTCTGGCCAGTTTGTTGGTAGACATGGCTTTGGTAGCTGCTATTGCTTCTTGTGCCGTTATTCTTATTAGTGATGAAAATAGGAGAGAAAAAAAGAAGTTGAGGAAGCATGAGATTTTTTCAAAAGACCTCGGTTTTTTCTAAGTTGTTCACCGACAACTCATTTTTCCGAGCCAGATTTTCAATCGTAAGTTTTTTTTTTTTGTTCGGTATTTATAATTGTAAAATGTCTACACTCAAGAGTTCCAAGAAAGAGACTGTCCTCAACACATCCAGACTAGTACGACTTATTGCACAACATTGCCTACCGATTGTCCCAGGACTCCCATTTCTGTCTGGAGATGAAAATTCTTCGATTTTGATCTCCGAACGGTCTCTAGACCTCTCAGCAACCATCGAAGACATTGTCTTTAGACCAAAATCGCTAGACATAGTCTCCTAGATTGGCCTAGGACATGACCTTAGGTCGGGAGTAGTCATGGTTCCCAGAACATGTTTTGGGGTGTTATTAAAATGTATACATACAGTAATACCCCGGACCTACGCTATAGATGGGACCGAGCGATAATCGTGTAAGTTGAATTCGTGTAAGTCGGGGTACGATTTTGCATATAAATACATACAAATTATGTTTATATAATACAGTACAGTATATAATTGGGATTGGAGGGTAAAAGAAAACAATAATTTAGAAGAAAAATGTATAATAAAATCTTAGATATTACAGTACAACAAATTATATTACAAATTATTAATTGCAAAAAAGTTAAACCAAAGTTATTTTGACGTAGAAGGCTTTATAAATCCAGCAAACTCGTCTGACAGATGAACGATATTTTCTTCTTACGCAAAATTTCCTCGTAGCAAGCTAATATTTTTTTTTTTATTCCTTGCTTTGTAGCAGAAATACACTCTTCGTTGTAGTCTATGTTTTCCAAGATTTGTAAACTTATTTCATTTGAACTGATGCCTTCTGTCAAGTTCATCTCTTCTTCTAATTGAACTGGTTCTAAAGATTCAGGTTCTTCAATGTCTTGCTCTTGCCTACCCATTTCTATGAACTCATCAATTGTCAGCTCCTGATTGTGTGAATCCATCAGTTCTTCAACGTCATCACTATCCACTTCTAAATTTATATTTGTCTGACAAGGTCATCAACTTCTTCAATCACTTTACCAATTTCATCAGGCTCTGGCGATAATTCTGTCTGAATTACAGCGGTGAAAAAAATGAATACAGTTTTTTTCAACAGCCATTTAAAGTTTTTTCGAAACTTCATTCCAAGATTGTCCAATGATTCTCACGGCATCTTCTAAAACATTGAATTGTTTACAAAAGTGTTTGACAGAGAGCATTGTTTTGTCTCGTAGCTTCATGCAGATGGGCAAACGATCGTCTCGTATAGTAAGCTTTGATGTTTTGATGACTCCCTGGTCCATCGCTTGAAGCCAACTGATTGTATTTGGTGCTACAAATACAATTTTCACGCGTGGGTCGAAATTAGTTACAGTAGCAGGAGGATGACCTGGTGCGTTGTCGATTAATAGCATCACTTTAAATGGGATTTGTTTAGATTGGCAATAAAGTTCGACTTCAGGTATGAAGTGATGACCAAACCAGTCTTCAAAAAGGGAAGCTGTCACCCATGCTTTTTAAGGACGCTCGAGGACAAACGCGTAACTACGGATTCGCCTAAGACGGAGTAGTATAAGTTGGGGTATTACTGTATATATATATATATATATATATATATATATATATATGTGTTCATAACTCTAACGGTCACATTTTACGTTCGACTTGGTCCACATGTTAGTGTTCTAAGTCGTTCGGACGCATTCATAAATAATCCAACAAACGGAAGAACTTTTTTACTAGAAGTAAATATTTTTAAGATTATTGGTACTAGAATGAAAGTTTTTTGTGGTTTTATCTAAAAAAAATAAATAAAGGAGACTATTCTGCACATTTTGTTTTTCTACATGACCTTATAGCATGTCTGGTTCCCTCAAAATCGATCAAAACATAAAATACCGTAAAAGTACATAGTAGGAAAATTTCCTAAATACTTGGCTGTAACCCTAAAACATATATAAACTTAATTTTGGAAATTTGCTCAACTCATTTCAGCGGTTCAGCTGTGTGATATTTCTTTTATAGGTATAGAGTAGGGGAACTAATGATATGTAGAAATACAGGCTACATACACTATATAGTTTGAACTTTGTGCTATAAAACTTGATACAACATTTTAACTTAGTAGTAGAATCCGTTTTTCAGATAAAACTGAAAAGCGAAAAACAAAACTGAGTGAACAACTAGGGGACTCACGGACATTTTATAAATGCTATATTGTGAATTTATTGCCTTTAGTCTAGAAACAATACAGAAAACTATTTTTGAGTAATACTTACTTTTGTTTCACCTTCTTCTAAGCATCTATACCTCAAAGCCGTAGTAGTGGCCAGGATTGTAAACATTACAACTAAAATACTCTTCGCCATGATGCAGGTATACTGAAGCCAGAATGTCGGTACGCTTGTTATAAATACTTTTAGTAAAAACGTTATTTAGAAAATAGCAATTTATGAGAGAACTTAGGAGTGGAAGACAAACAATTTAGTGAGATACAGCCATGCCAAAACAATTTTTGCTATTTTTATACTTTTATCTTTCATAAATACCTACAAATATTTACACAATATATTTTAAATAGTAATACAATTTGTTAGGTTAGAACTGTTTAATCTTTATTATGTTAAAGATAACATGCTACATTCTGACATATACAGGCTGTTAATTATCATTGGGGATTCATAATTTCTAAAATAGATAAGACAACTACCACTAGGCTCGCTAAATTCAAGATAACTTTTTCAATTAAAACTGAACAACGATTTTTATAAGTGAGAATCATGGTTCTTTACTACTTATAATGTGGAAACTGAGCACCAATCAATCCATAGAGCCTCAAATTATCGAATGACCAAATCAAAATTCAAAGGGATGATGATTGTGTTTTCCTGAAATGAAATAAATAATTATAAAACAACTATATTTGAATGTTTTAAAGCAAGTCTTTTCCTACACCCTGTACATTTTTATGTTACCTTCGGTTTTATTTGTATTATACGTACCTTAATAAAAACTTACCTTCGATTTTGTAATGAACACATGTCCTGTGATACATTAAATTAAATCCCTTTATAAGGCATAATTATCTGTGATAATAAAATACAAATTGTTTTACATGTATTTACTTTAAACCTACAACCTTATCAACCATTTCTTTGGTCCACAAATAAAGAAATTAAGGTGAAAGTGCAGAATGCAATCAAAGGCGTAAATTGTTACTTATTCATATTTTTATTGGTTAATTTAACAATATATTGTTTCATTCTTCTCAAGCACTGGGTCTACAGTCTTCGGTTCACAGCGACAACATTTAGCATTGATGCAGGTTAGACCTTCACAGCATGGAATTTGCGTGTAATTAGACCCATATCCAAGATCTCCTATGTATATAGGTGTGTCACACTGAAACATACATTTTATGTTATATAAAGAAGTAAATTTATTTTGTCCCAAAGAGAATTTCAGTATTAACAATTTATGTTTTTGTGTCTTTTTAACGAATTTCCATAGGAAAGCTGAGCTATTACAGAAACTCTTCTGGTAAGACCTAAGGTCAGGAGTAGTCACTGAGCACCGATCATGGTGTAATTAAAAATTATATTTGTTATGCGTGTTCACACTCTAACGGATGCATTTTATAGCCGATTTGGTACATACATTATTTTTCTAAGTGGCTTGGACGAGTACGTTAGTAAAAAAATCCAACAACCCGAAGCACTCTTTTGGATAATATTACGAAATAGAATGAGTTGCTGACAACTTGACAATAGCAGAGTTGCACAATTATGTAATATAGAGTAGGTAGTTGTAGTTGTGTAAGTAGAACTTATGTAAAATTACTGTTTGGCTTTGATAAGTAAGCCATCGTACTGATACAAAGACAAAACAGGGAAAACTGAGAGGGGGGGACAGAGTTTTTAAATAAGGAGAACAAATTAGAAGAGAGGGCTTTTGGGAAAGGTTCTTGGGTGAGAAGAGAGGTCTTGGGAGACCGGACTTCGGGGTGTAGACGCCGGCATGGGCGTCAAGGAGAAACCAGAGGTGTGCCAGCCCAGGTGGACGTCAGGGCGAGGAAAATACCATAAAAGTACATGGTTCACATCATCAAGAGGGATTTTACCGTGGGGCAGCTTCTACGTGAGCGAAGCAAAGCAGTCCAAAAGACTAGGACGCAAGGTCGAAGTGCAAACTAGCAAAGCCCAGTCGATAATACAAGGCCATAAGGTCGAGGTGCAAACTCGCAAGCCCAGTCGATAATCCGAGGCCGCAAGGTTGAGGTGCAAACTCGCAAAGCCCAGTCGATAATACAAGGCCGTAAGGTCGAGGTGCAAACTCACAAGCCCAGTTGATAATCCGAGGCCACAAGGTTTGAGGTGCAAACTTGCAAAGCCCAATCGATAATCTGAGGACGCAATGTCGAGGTGAAAATTCGCAAAGCCCAGTCGATAATCTGAGGACGCAA
>JAGFPH010018698.1:0-16058 GCA_018207615.1 Philaenus spumarius
GTAGGCGTAAGTAAGGCTGGCTGATGTTTCAAAGTAGGCGTAAGTAATTAACATCCTGAAATATTTAACAGAATTATTAGTTTTATATTACTTAACATTAATAAATATTGGTTATAAATACCATAGTCTTAACAATCCTTGTTTTTTTTTGTATTTATCTTGCAACATGTTTCGCCGTTACGTTTGACGGCATCTTCAAGCTGACATTTACACAAAAACACTTTATATACAACACTTATTCGATTAAAATATTACTTTTTGTACAACTGTATGTATTACTGTACTGTGAAAATAGTCTTTAATACATGCAGTTTCACTATACTATGTTTGCAGTAAATCGCTGTGTTATGTGACCATTTTGAAGTTTTTAGTTTATATTTTTAATGCGTTTTTTTAGTTAAGTTTTAAATTTATACACGTATGACTTAATAAAACATTTATTAAGAGCTTTTAACTGTCCATATCTTTCCCTATCATCCGTCATAGGTGGCGATTCACTGCAAACACTTGCTGAACGTACTATAGTCAGATCTATTACTTGAATGGATGGGCTACCCAATGTCTTATCTTTTCGATCGAGTACTAGTCTCTCTACATGTATTTAGTGCCTGGGGGTAATCTCTTTATTAGATCGTATGTACAATTAGAATTAAATTTAAGTTTCTCATTTAATATGTCATTTGGGTTGTCTTCATTATGTTTGTAAATTTCAAATTCTTCCAATATGTCCATAATTCTTCCCTTTTGTGTTCTATGTAAAATATCCCTATGATCTTCAATGTTTTTGTAGGAATGGTTATTGTCAATAAGGTGTTTTGCGAATGTGGATTTGTTAGTGTGAAGTTTCTTCCTTGACAAGTGTTCTTTGAATCTTGTTCTAAACGCCCTTCCAGTCTGTCCTTTATACTATTGGGAACATTTAATGCAATTTAATTTATACACTCCGCTATTGCTACGTTCATCTTGATTCCTCTTTTTCTTATTTAACATCTGGTCCATGCTATTGTCTGTTCTGGAGGATATGTTGTAGCCAGAGTTGGGAAAGTTAGTCTAATAAAGTAACTGATAGAAGTTAGAGTTAGTCGATCAAAAAAATAACTGAGTAGAGTTATAAGTTAGCCAGGAAAAATCCTAACTGAATAAAGTTAGAAGTTAGTCAGCAAAAAAGTAACTGATTAAAGTTAGAAGTTAGTCTCCAAAAAAAGTAACTAAATAAAGTTATAAGTTAGTCGGTTTTTTATTTACTTCAACTAGAAAAAGTAAACAAAATTACATATTGTTATGTTATTTTAAATATTTTCCAGGTATTGTTTAGAATGTTTGTGTCAGGTAAAACATTTGTTTTTATTTGCAAATTTAAAAAAAACGAAAAATCTACAAAATGTGCAAAGTACAGTAACATATAAATTATTTTTTTAGACCAAACAATGGTAACTAGAAATTGCAAAACATTAATTTATATAGGCTAGTAGTAAATAACATGTAGACTACTATAAGAAAATAATAACTTATTTACCGGTACTCCCAAACAAACACTTATAATTAATTTATAAAAGATGTAATATTTATAATTTATATAAATTTAAAAGGGCCTAGATACAATTTTAAACTAAGAAAATATAATAGGTAGGCCTTTATGTAGATTTTTTATAATTTATTTCTACTCATATCCCATTAATATATATATATTAGAAATATATAATAATAAATATATAAGAAGCCATGACTTTAAAAAATATTTTATAAGATCAGAGATCTCTATAAATTGGTTTGAAGACTTTTCAAACCCTCTACAGCCTAAAAAAGTCAACACTAAATAGTTTGACATTTATTTACGTGTTCTATTTCTATAATAGTAAAGTTACCTACCGCCATAAAGTTGTAAGTATTAACTATTTATTTAAAAGTATTAAATTGCGCCCTTAAATTGGAAGCCGATGTAACAGACGCTTTAACTTGCTTGTTCTTCGGCAAACATAAAAGGCACTTGAACGTAACATTGTTACTGTTGCTGTCCCGGTTAATTTGAGTAAACAGTTTACTCAAATTTGGCCACAAAACTTCATTCATTTTAACAAATGAAAATATAGGCCTACTACTAAACAATCTATAACTATCTAAACTTTAAACTATATAAACGAAATTTCAATTAAACTATAAACAACACGCCAGCACTACAAACAGTTCTACAAAACAGTAAACACTTTCCACACCACTTGGGCAATTAATTGTACAAGATTGAAAGTACAAAAAGTAAGTTAGTACCACGGCGACAACCGGTCTACTGATTGTGTATCTCAACCCCTCTCAAAAACCAAAGTACACATAGCTGATGCGCCGAGTGATCTAAATGTAAAAAGAGAAAGTGTGCTCGTGATTGTTTGTGACAAAGTCAACAACCCTGCCCCCTCCCCCCAACATTCTATTCTAGTCCCTTGTCCTTTCTTTTCCAGCCCCTCACACAACCTTGAGTTAAGCGCAGCGCACTTTCCTTATCGCTATTCCGAGAAATCATAACGGGCCAACTCCGACTAAACAAACCCATTGTTCAAGTTTCTGCTGTTTGTTGACCGAAATGGTCCTTTTCAAAATATTCCTTTGCTTATAAATCTAACTCGTTAGAATTTCTATTCGTTAGTCATTTTTCTAACTAGTTACAGTTAGAAGTTAATGCTAAAAAAAACTAACGAGTAGAGTTATAAGTTAGTCAAAAAACTAACTAGTTACTCTATTCGTTAGTCCCAACTCTGGTTGTAGCCCTGTTTCTTGAATGTCTTGCGAGTCTGTTTATCAAGCAAAGGAGTCAATCTCATTGTGATTTATTTGTTTTTCTCTTTTAGGTCTGGTTCAAAAAGTGTTTTGTTTCTATTCAAATTTTCGGTTTGCTTATAGATACAACTATCAACTATGGATGGATCATAACCATTGGATTCACGTTTTTAATTGTATTGATTTTATCTGATAATACAACTTGTGACATAGGTATGTTCAATGCTCTACGGACAAAGCTGTTTATAAGCGGCCATTTTATGTGAGTGTGGGTGGTTGGAGGGCGCATGTATGGTATGATTTATCTGTGTGGGTTTCCGGTTTATTTTGAATTGATGTTTATTGTGAATTTTTGTAATTGTGAGGTCCAGGTAGTTGAGACTGTTATCTGCTTCTATTTCAGTTGTCAATGTTAAAGATGGGTGAATATTGTTTAAGTACTTGTTAAATAAATTTATTTGTCTGTCGGATCCCCTCATTAAACATATCATATCGTCTACATATCTGTGGTAATAGATTATATTTTTGTTGAATTGGTTTCTATTGTTTATTATATACGGTACTCTGTTTCAATGTGGTTGAGAAGTATTTCAGCTATTATGCCTGGTAATAGGGATTCCTTGGCCAAGCCGTTGTTCTGTCTGTATACTTGTACAAAAAGTAATATTTTATTGTTTTAATCGAATAAGTGTTGTATACATAGTGTTTTTGTGTAAATGTCACCATGAAGATGCCGTCCAAGTAACGGCGAAACATGTTGCAAAGATAAATACAAAAAACAAGGATTGTTAAGCCTAAGGTATTTATAACCAATATTATTAATAAATATAACAATACAATTGGCTAACATGAATTCTATTAACATGTTATAATTTTAGTTAAATTTTAAACTAAATAAAAAAGGTGATTTTATTGTACTGCTAGAAAGTACATATTATGTAAATTGGGTGAGTATACTGCTTTGGTAGCCAATCATAGTTTAATTACGGGTACTTTTGTAATATCAATTTCGTTGCACATTTAAACTAAAGAAAATGTATATTATATTGAAATATAAAGTTAAAATGATATTTATTACAACTATACAAAATTGCGTAGTGTTTGTAGGTTTTATTGTTATTAGTGCCTTTCATTACTAAACTTATATTTTATCCCACTAATCGATGAAATTAATTGTTTGTATAATATTTGTATTTACCTTTACAACAATGGTTTAGGAAGGTCTTTAAGGTATTTATCAACCATCATGGTGGCATGTTTCACGTGACTTTGGAGTATTTTAATGTCTTCCTATAATAATAAACTATAAGGTTAACATTGCATAAATATAAAATAATTCAAAAATAAAATCAAAATTCAACAAATAAATGTTATAAAGCGCTTGTGGTTAGTAAATGTCTTAAGAATAAGAATTCATATTTAATTTTAGTAATCATAATCGGTATAAATTTTTATTTAAATTGTAACAAATATTTGTACAATCTTTTTTTTTTTGTGCCAAAAACGTAACAGATAAAACTTTATTTAGAACCTCTTGCATGCTCTAGACGTGTTAAATGACTTGAATCTACTTTTCAACAGTCATGTAAGAAGAAATTCATTCTTAGAGTTTTCATTTTGTTACTATATATTTAAAAGAACTGTCATTAATGCAGTCGTACTTATAGAGACTTGGGAGCTCTTGTTCTATGGTTCTAAGTTTTAACACTACTGCAATATTAGGCTTACCTCAGGTAGTTTATGGTTATATGCTTCTGACAGTTCATTCCTGAGGTTACAAAGCAACTCCTGCAGAGAAAACAAATATATATTAGACACAAAGAGGCTACACATATCATCAAAGAATTTATAAGTTC
This sequence comes from Philaenus spumarius, assembly GCA_018207615.1. Lineage (NCBI taxonomy): Eukaryota > Metazoa > Arthropoda > Insecta > Hemiptera > Aphrophoridae > Philaenus > Philaenus spumarius. Next base: position 4,626 of record JAGFPH010018698.1, read on the forward strand.
AATGGTAGTTTTGACAAAGCATCTTTGTGGTTTGTCACTTCGGTGAAAGATTTATTGAAAATTTTATAAAGAAATTAAATTCTTTAAATAGCATAAACACAACACAATAACCTTCAGAATACTTAAAACATTCATGGTGAAGCCGAATCATTATATCAGATAAACAATACAGTAAGACCTCGATAATCCAGCACTCGATAGTCCGGCATCCATCATCTTGAAAATTGGCACTCATTAAAAATGGCAGTTTTTGTAATTATTGAGTAATTTAGTAATTGAGTCTACACTATTGGCTCCGCATCCGTCAAAAACAGTGTATAAAAATCTACTGTTCATTAAACTTGTCCAAAACAAACATTTCAATCAGAATTTCTCCTAAAAATCGAACCGATTGAAAACAATGTGCTCTCGTCGTCCTTTAAAAACGTTCCCGGTTAAAGGAACACTCTCGTTGCTGACAGTATTTTGTTAAACGTATTCCACTTGATGAAGATTATTTAAACTAATTGAAGTCTTTGGAAAAAGATACATTGAATTTCTTGTAAATAGTTGTTGAATTTAAAACCACTTTCAGGGTGTCTACTAGTTCCCAGAAATAAAAATCAGTGACTTTTCAGTGATTTTTAGGGTAAAAATTTAAAATATCGAGTTTCAAACAATCGCGCATCACTACGCCACAACTTGTCTGCTCCGCTGTTTCCTACTACGCCCATACTCCCCGCTTACCAACGCTGTTCCTGTTTATATTCATGTTTCGGCAGAAAGACATTGAAACAACATAAAACACATAATTACTCCTCTTCATATACGCTCAAAATAATTTTAAAGGCTATATGTCTTTTAAAAAACTAATCAGGTCATTATAGGAAAAATATTTTATCATCTTGAAGCCCGAGGCTATGATTGCAAATAACATCAGCGTGTCACTCGCACGATACGATGTATTGTAATGTTCTTGTTTGTGTGTTGTAACAACTCTTTAACAACCCAATAATAATATATATATGTACATATAGTACATGTGAGTTTATTTATAATTTATTCCCTGTTTAAACTATTCTAAAGGAAGAACTTGATAATCCGGCATCACCGGATCCCCGAGCGTGCCGGATTATCGAGGTCTTACTGTAATATTTTTCACTTGATAAAACATAACTTGTGTTTTTTCTAAAATAAATCTGAACAATAGTGCTGAAAATCTATGAACTGACATAAAACATTGTGACAAAACACTAAGGGTATATTTCCGGAAGTTCTAAATAAGAAAGAGTATTTGTGACTTACATAGGCGTTCATGAGTGCACCGTCGATGCTCCAAAGTGCCACAGGATCTTCAACACCTCCATCAATGCAATGTTCTGCAAACATATTTTCAACATTGTTAACAGTAATTTATGTATAAAGTTATATGCAAGATAAGTATTGAGTTATTTTTTAGTTATAAGTTTTATTAGGATTAAAATTTTAACACAGAATCCCACAACTAATACTAATCAAACATGTTTCAACGGCAAAGTCACCATCTACAGTGATCAACGAGCTACAATAATCAAACTACTTATAGTATAAATTGTGAGATATGGTTAGAATATTGTAGCTCGTGCATCACTGTGGATGGCGAATTTGTTGTTGAAACGCGTTTCAGTAATAAATGTACAGCAGAGTGCCGCTATTCCGAACTAATTGGGACCGAACACTGTTAGGTTTAGCGGGAATTCGGAATAGGCGGATTTCATTAATAATATCAACGAATTGACTTGTTAAGTCGTAAATTAAGTGCGGGGACATCTGCTAGAGTCAGTTCTATACAGCGTTGATCGGATCGGAGGAAAGCGAGGAGGAGGTGAACGCTTAAACTGTAGGTTTACACCATCCGTTATTTCCTTCCGTTTTCTTCTAAACTCGGAAAAGAAGGGATAGGTTGTGTCGAACTGTTCATTTTGTCATCCTGCAGTCTATCCGTTAGTACCGCATCATCTTGAAAAAATATTGAAAAAACTAAAATTCCTTCGAGATAGCGAAAACGGAGAAGAAAAACGGATGAACACAACTGGCAGGTGGCTACAACACTACTAGTAGCTCTCTGTTGTATCTAATCCTTCCTTCTTTCTGACGGACCCGGTATCCGTTTCACCTGACGCTTCTTGTCGAAGCTTCTTTCCCGAAAAATGGATGGAAAACGTGAAGGTAACAAAACTCACTTTCATTTCAATTTGGTTTCAGGCTTAGGCTCTATGTATGTCTCTATTTATTTAAATGTACGTTTATTCACGAATGTCTTTTTAATTTCTCCTGTTTTTATGTTTTAAAAAAATCAGTATTTTTTCTAAACTCTGTTCGGAATTGGCGGATTTTCGGAATAGTGGGCCTCTACTGTATTAGTTATAAGATTGTGTGTTCAAATTTTATTCTATCAAGTATATCTTCAAGCACAATTTTAATGCAAATTAATGTAAGAAGACAGTGGATCACTAGATAAACATAAAATATTGTGATAAAAAAATGTAATCTTCCCCACTAACTTTTGAGGGATAAAAAAAATTGAAGGGTCATAGAAAACAGTAAGAATAAAAAAAGGTACTGTCTGGTCCTAGAAATTACTTTAATATTTTACTACGTAAAGACGAATATTTAAAATATACAAACACATAAAGTCCCATTCTTCACGACTTGCACTTTAACGCGTCTTGCATGTTGCATTCAAAACCATTTTTCATAGCATTTTTTCAGATTAAGTATAAATTAATACTAAACACATATTTAGTTTGCTTACCATAAACACCATTGAGCCGTCGTGCCAAGAGCCTGTTCTTTGTGTAAAACCTCCCTTCGTCTATTTAACAAAAATACAAAAACATAATTAGTTATTGATTTATATTAAGTAAATTGGTAATGCAATTTTAACGGAGTTTTAGTTATTTATGTAATTCTTAGCCTAATGAAGACGAAAAGAGCAGTGTTTAGTGCAGGTAAACTGATCATTAGTACCGGTAAGTAGGTTCAACCATACTGAACCTATGTTGGAGATTCCAACTGTAGCTAGAGAATGCCTTCAGCCTATTGAAAATATGAACACATCTTCGCAACTTCAAACCAACATAAAGACAGAATAATATCTTACCTTAGATACGTTGATGATACCATCATTCTATTCAACGGCAGTAACAGACAATTACAACTTTTAAGTAATTTCATGAACAGTATGCACCCTAACTTGCATTTCACGATGGAAACGGAAACCAATGAAAGTCTTAACTTCCTCGACTTAACTGTCACTAAAACACATGACGGAATTTCTTTCAAGATCTACAGAAAACCAACGACCTCAGACTTGACGATACACGCAACTTCCCATCACCCGCAAGAACAGAAAAGAGCCGCATACAATAGCTTTGTTCACCGACTCTTAACAGTACCCATGTCCCAGTACGATTACAACGAGGAGTTACAAACAATTAAATACATAGCCGTGACTAACGGGTATGACGTGAACATGGTAGACAAATTGATCAGTAATCACAAAAATAAATATAAAAGACCAAAATTAACAGCAGAGAATAAACAAAAATACATCGCATGTGAGTTTGGGGACATATTAAACCACAAACTAAGAAATGTAATGGCTAAAAATAATATCACTGTCACATTTAAAACAACCAACAAACTCGGAAATGTTTTAAACACGGAAAAGCTTTGCAAGGTGAACGATAAACAGGAGTTTATAAATTGACCTGTAACGAATGCCCCTGTTTTTACATAGGCCAAACTGGACGACCATTCATTAAAAGGTTCAAAGAACATCTACCTTCCAAACTTTTGAACCCCAAAAAATCAAGTTATGCCGAACATCTTATTGATAACACACATACGTACACGGATTTTGACAATAATATGAGCATTTTGCACGTATGTAAGAAGGGGCGTGTCATGAATACTTCGGAAGAGTATGAAATTTACAAAGCCAGAATAAGCATGGCTCCACATTTGCTAAACGACCAATTAGCCTTTCAATCAAATATAATCTTCGATACCATCATTAACGCCAGAAGGGCAGGACAAAGTTTGGCAAGTAAATAAGATAACGGCAGAAGCAGCTTCAGTTAGTGACTAACCTCCATGACGTGCACGTCAGATGCGTAAATTGAACTTTTAATAAATTTTAACGATCTCCACTCGGAGCTATTATATGTTTTTATTAATGTTTTTGTGTTGTTAAGTGTTTACCTGAGGATGGGCGAATGCCCGAAACCGCGGTCGTAATATAAGAAGTGAGAAGGAAGGATTAGTTGACGTACCAAACTAAGGTAATATTGATTATTATTAACTTATACTGTTCTGTACGTTATACTCACATTAGTGGTATTTTCAATTTGTAATTAATTAAATTTCTATTAATGTGTATACTTGCAGCCATATTATAGCTAATACTTTGCTATAAAAACATAACAAAAGAGGCCTCAAATCACATTGTTTTAAAAGATATTTTTTCCCTGCGATCTCCTTTTTTGGAGAATGTCAGCCCCCCTTTGGTCAGTTCTAGATCCGCCACTGCTTTACATGCCAGTCTGTATACTGCAATGAAGTACTGCGCTAAGACATATTATTGTACTTGACCTTAACATTACATGCAATTTATATAATAAATACACGTACAAGCTTGATTGTGTAAGGTTAGAAGGCAAAATTAATATTGGCAAAAAAGTAACATGAGTTCGAAAAATACATACCTTAATATGTATACAAGTGACGGTAAAAGAATTTATAAGTAAACTATGGTAAAAGAGGGACATTTTTATTCTATGTAAATTTGTGTACAAGTAGTCTAAATATTCGCCAACAGCATTTAATATTGCAAAAGATATTAAACTAATCATTTCTATTAAGATTTGTTTGAACAACAATGGAACAAAATGGTTAACATTTTATAAATTATTATATAATATAAATAAAGCAATCAATGTATGTAAAGCGTGTCTTGGTAAAAAATACATTATTCTAAATCTGTCGAACAAGAGGTTAAACTTGTTGGTTCAATGAGACAGTTTGTAATTTTACTTACACCAGCCGTCACGTACGGGTTGGTAGGCACCGTCTCTGTAATTTTCTTTGGCAAATAATGGCGTCTCGACTGGGGCTTTCTCTGTGCTGAAGAGTTCTAAAACATAAATACAAAACGGTAAGAAATCATAGAGTTTCAAATTTCTATCTTTCCTAGTCTAGAATTGAGTTAACCATTCAAAAACGTATTTTCCCCGAAGAAAACTACCACTACATTTCCAAATCTTATTTAAAGTACAATTACAGTATAAAACTTTGGTTTTTTAATTTAAAGACCCAGAGTTTCAAATTTACTTATAGAATTTTAAATTTCTATCTTTCCTAGTCTAGAATTGAGTTTACCATTCAAAAACGTATTTTCCCCGAAGGAAACTACCACTACATTTCTAAGTCTTATTTAAAGTACAGTTACAGTATAAACCTTTGGTTTTTTAATTTAAAGACCCAGAGTTTCAAATTTACTTATAGAATTTTAAATTTCTATCTTTCCTAGTCTAGAATCGAGTTTACCATTCAAAAACGTATTTTCCCCGAAGGAAACTACCACTACATTTCTAAGTCTTATTTAAAGTACAATTAATTACAGTATAAACCTTTGTTCTTTAATTTAAAGACCCAGAGTTTCAAATTTCTATCTTTCCTAGTCTAGAATTGAGTTACCATTCAAAAACATATTTTTCCCGAAGAAAACTACCACTACATTTCTAAATCTTATTTAAAGTACAATTACAGTATAAACCGTTGGTCTTTAATTTAAAGACATAGCCGAGACAAAAACAATATGTTAAAATAGCCACACTTACTGTATGCAGAGTATAAGCTGGCCCCCACAGCACCAAGCCCGGCTGCTAACATAACAGCCGTATCTAAATTCTTACACATTTTTCAGTATGATCACTTCAGGCGCTAAATGTTGACTTTGGGATAACACAAATTAGTGTTACTTTGTTACGTATATTTGTATGTATTAATAGTTTAATACACAAAAACTGTGAGCAATATGCTCTCTACTATCAAGTTCAAGTGTTTTCTTGAAAGTGATGATTGCATAAATATTTTTGTTGCTATAGTTTCTCCTTTATATGTCTCATTGTTGTATTTAAATTATTAGAGTTAATTTCAAGATTTGTTAGTTTAATTCAAACCCTGTACATAATCATTAAATCATTGATATAAAATAATAATCATTTATAAAGGGAGTTCCAAAATTCTGTTGATTACAAGTTTACCGAACATATTATTCAGGCTAGCCACAATTACCGCCCTGTTCTACAAATTGTTGAAAATATTACATTAGTAGCAAAAGAGAAAGTTTGTGGACCCTCTGGGAACAATTATTAAAATACAGAACTTCCAAAAATTTCCCTAACTCATTGCTTCGTAACAAATAAAATTTTGATGCAAACTTAATATGTGTTATATAGTTAGGCCTATCTATACATTGATAAGAACTTTTCCCTTCCACCTGCTTTTAACCTTTTCGCTGCGTAAATCGACTACAGTCGATTTGAGATTTTTACCGTTCACTGCGTAAATCGACTTCAGTCCACAACGTTATAAAAACTTTTCCTTTGGCTGCGTAAGTCGATTATAGTCCCAACTGAACAGAAATGATGTTATTTAGCCTCAAGTAGGTGCTGCTCCCAGTGAAACTTTGTAGTATAACGTGTTTTTGTTATATTAAGACACAAATTTATTATTAAATGACATTTTTTGACTAACTAATGCAAAGTTTTTTAATTATTTTTATTTTTTAATGGTTTTTTTTTAGTAAATATATATATATATATTTTACCTTAGTAAAATTATGCAAAACAGCCCCAGCCGGAGACCAGATATCTAGTCATATCCCGTCAGCTTGGAAGCGAGCCAACCACCGTTTGCTTTACTTCCGCCCTCCTACCCTCAAACCACGGATATGATTAGATATCTGGTCTCCCTAGCCTAGATTCGAACTCGGCATCTCTTGATCAGAAAGACGCCTCGTTATCCACTAGACTACGGCTTCATGAAAGAAAACTGACAAATTAACAAAACTTCAGTTACTTTACTATCGGTATAAATATTCCGTGTAAAGTAAAAGATAGTTTATCAGCACCATCTAGTAGCGGTTATAACAAAAATGTACCTCCATCAGCGCCATCTAGGAGTGGTTATATGAAGCTTGCTTGGTTGCTCTTAAGTTTGAATCTGTATGATTTGTAAGTGTGAGAAGTTTATAATAATAACTTAGATCAGTTCTTATTAAGTTACATAATTAATTTAGAACAATCTGCTACACTTTTAATAAAAAATACTAAATATTATTTAATGTGAGTACTTAAAAATATTTAACAATTTATTAAATTTCCATGTTTTTAGGGCTTAAATCATATTTTTCACGCATACAAATTTAAAAAAAAATGAAAATAGTATATATTAATGCAAGAAATAGTAATTAAGAGATATTTAAGTAAAATGAACCTTAATTCAAAAATTTAAAATTTCACTCATAATTGCAAAATATAGGGAGCTGCTTGGATTTTAATACACAGCGAAAAGGTTAATTGCGTTTTTATCATTTGTAAGTGATACAGTGTTTGTGGTTTTAATTAATGACATGTGATTTTGACAATTAGAAGACTGCTGAAGACAGAAACAGCCATTGTGTAAAATAAAAAATATTTTAAATACAATGTTCGGTAATTAATTTAAATTCATTACTATCAATTGTTGGAAGGGTGATAGCAAAAATATACAAATTTATTTATCAATAAAGTTAATGAGAATAGCTGAAACTAATATGATAACTAAAACAATTATTACAGTGTAAGGACCATTTGGACAAAACGTCCCATTCATGTCCATTACCTACATTAGAATCATCCAATTTATCTATAATTGCACATGTTTTACACAATGGCCGTTGGCATTAAATGTAATTATTACTGTGGAGAGTTAAATAACCTCTCATTAATTGATTTACCTTATAATGTCTACAAATTTAACATATTATTTCTTTTAAGAGTGCAAATAAATTTTATTTAAAAAAGTACAGTACTATTACATACTGATTTATGATTTTTCACTTTTTTTTCTAAACTTTTTGGAATAAATATATGCAGCAGCGAACAGTTTTTACTGCTACAACTATTTCGTTTAATTAAGCTTTTCATTGAAAGTAATGTATTAATTTACCTTTCAGTAAACGTGATTGTTTTATATTTCTGCTTTGATTTTGCGACGCCTGTGCAACAAAAACTTCTTTATAGTTTAATTGTGTTCCTGTAGTAATTATTTTGTTGTTTCTTGAAAAATAAAACTACACAACATGTAGCTTTTTCTTATGACAAACTCCATTGTTGCTGTAACGTATTATGATTTGAAATAATTTAAGTTGAATGGATTGGTTGTGTTATTTATTAAGAAGAAATCGAATAAATGTAAGCACTAAACATGCAACTAGAATAAAACTGATTGTGTCAATGTTAGAGATGCTTTCAATATCTGACTGGTATTCAGCAGACCAAAAATAATGACAAGGTGAATTTTCATGATTCGGTTTTATTTTAAGTATTGCAGGCCTACATTAAGTGTAGACCACCTGTACCTTCATCGTATTTGATATTCTCAAGTATATTCTAGACGCAAAACCACAAACTATTCTACTATACATAAATTGGACTCACTCAAAATTACATTTCTCGGCTGCATACGTCAGGAGCATCACAATTCTTATCTTAGCACAACTTCCCAACACCATAGCTCATTAGTTTTATTTTCCAAATCGTTTTTATAGAACTTTTTTATCACCTATTGTCTATGTGCCAACTGAAGAAGAGATTTAATCTTTTTTAAGGACGTAATTGGGAAAAATGTTTTATCAATGTCGATGGAGGTTGAATAATTTAATTTTCAAGTTTCCTTGTATTTTCAATTGGAAATGATAAGTACTTATCAAAATAAGTATTCGACTTTGACGTACTTCTTTATACTCTTACTGCTACTTGCAGATCTTTGATCAACAAAGTACGGTAAATATTTGTCATAATATGAACAGCTGTCAGAGAAATTACCAGGAGTGCTATTATTACATTGTTGGTCTTCAACTAATCCTTGTATTGAGTTAGAAGTAGTTTCTTCACCATGTTTACTTTCGTCTGGTGTTTCATCCAGATAATTACCACTGTTTTCAAAATATGCTTCAGAACCATTACAATTCCTTTTGGTACGCGTAAATAATCTCAATCAGATGGTTGATCTACAAGAAAGTTTGATGATGCATAATAATATTCGTTTACTGAAATAATCTCTGAAGGATTTTCCTCTAGGAATGGAAAATTACCTTGAAGTGTTCTACACTTGGTTTCCATTTACTGTAATCCTGCAATGTAGGATTCCTACCATTGGCGGATCCAGGGGGGAGGGCTGTGGGGGCTGCAGCCCTCCCTTTGGGTTATTATATTTTTTGTTTAATCGTCTAAGTGGCAGACTGCTCAATTGAGTAGTCTCAGACAACAAAACTTGTATCGATTATTTCACCAACTAAATATTATCAAATCTCAATAAAACAAAAACCATTAAAAAGAAAAGGTTTTAAACTTCAATTTTTGTATCTACAAATTTCTTCTAAAAAGTATATTTACATATGTAATCATCGTTGTAAAATTGTAGTTGCCTAAATCAATATTGATGCCGCGCTAGAAAGCATAAGGAAATTACTCAAACTCGTCATTTTTTAAAGGCACATAATCGTTAGAAAGACTTGTTTTGAGAAGAAGATAAGGACACCACTGGATTTTTCAACATTTTAACTTTCTACCACGATCTAATCATTCGTCACTCTTATAGTTTCTTAGATATGAATTTGTCTGTAAACCCTTGCCATTGAACAGTTTTCAAAAAAATGAGAAAGCACATTTTGCAATCGATGTATCTATTACAAATCTATATGCAGTATTCGTATAGTGATTTTTATATCGATTTGAAGTGCAAGTTCTATATTTTCGTTTAATATAAGGAAAACCTGGTTTAGTGTTCCGAACTATTCGGGTATTTCCGTGAAATATGTAAATTTTCAACGCCCTGGGCACGTTAGCCGTTACCCTTTCCTGTCTGGCTGGAACTATATACTATACGTTTGTGAGAATTTTGTTTAGTTGTTGTAATTTAGTGAAATAAGTTTTACGAATAAATCTATATAAAGTTGTCAAGTATACAGTTCAATTCTATGGTTTATTCTCTACAATTTGTTGTAATACAACTTTATTTTTGGGTAAAGCATATAATCCTTAATTCCTATTCAAAATGGGTGATAGTGAAATAGTCTAAAAAGACGTTTTCAAGCACTGTATTCCAAAAAATTATTCTGTAACCCCCCCCCCCCCCCCCCCGAGACAGCCCCCTCCTTGAAAACCGGCTGGATCCACCCATGATTCCTACTGTCATGATTGAATACGTCAACTTCCCTTGGACACGTGTTGGTGTAGTACTGAGGGCATTGATGCTTACCTGACGTAAAAGGAAGTGGGCCGAATTTGAGTAAAAGTATCTCGTTGTTTAGGAGCAATTTGCACACACACATCAGTCTTAATTCTTGTATGGAGACGAGGTATTATTACAATACTACTCTGGTCTGTTAATACATCTGTGTTACTTTGAGGTATTGCATAAAATGGTGTATGCATCAGGGTATCTCGTTTTTTAGGAACAATCATGTGTACAAACGAACGTATGTTCGCCCAAAATTTTCGATTAGCTCTAGATTTAATAAGACTTTTTATACCTTTTGCTTTTACCTAGTATTACCTCGCTGAAAAATCTTTGTAGCGTAAAAATGAAGTGTCAAATTCTAACTGACTGAAAACAACAATAACTAATGATTTGAAGTGATGGGGTGCAAAGTTAAAGAAGTGCAAGAGAAAGGGTAAGGAGGAGGGAGTCGGGACTGAGTAGGTATTTTTATTGCTACGATACAAGCGGTGAACGGCAGTTGCAGGTGCAAGCGGCGCACGAGAATTATCTAACTGATGGAGTTTCCTTGTTAAACACGGTTGGCTGGCTACGATGCAAGCGGCGGATATGCATTGGCATAACGCTCGCCTCAGGGTGCCGCTCATGATCAAATCAGTTAGATAATTTTTGACTGCCGCCCGACGCTCATGGGTTTCTTTACTTTCAACAAACATATGACATTGGTTAAAAAGGCAAAATTAAGTATTTTTGATACGTATACGTTCATGGCATACTAACGACCACTTATATACAAAATTTCCAGAAAATCCGACTGTAAACAAAAAAGATGCTAATTTTTGTGATTATACTTTTGGAATTTTGTATTCGGTTCAAGGGTTTATTTATTCTTTAAACACCATGAATTATGGATTAAACAACACC
>JAGFPH010018699.1:0-16057 GCA_018207615.1 Philaenus spumarius
GCGTACTCAAAGAAACAATAGAAACTTAATTAAAACAAAGGCTAAATCATGTTACAAAATTATGAAAAAATTATAATAAAATTCAGGATGAAAAGTTACGTAGACTAGTAGTTTGAAATTGGCGAAAAAATGGATTTTAAAGCATTTTTGAAATACAGTGGTAGAAAGCTTAGGTTGGCAATGAAATAGTGCCGAAAAACCTGATATAAACGTTTGCTCGGGGAAACTCGGGATGCTTATTATTTTTGCGATGTAACATCACGCATCGAGGATTATTATTTTGTCGACGTAATATAACGCATCGCGCATAGCCTTTTGTTTCTGCGATGTAAGTTAACGCATCGAGAGCAGATACTTGTTTTTCATAAAATACTTTAGCGTGCTAGAAGCTGAGTATTTTCTTCGTCAAACTTTAAATTTTTATAACAAGTAAGAAGATACGGCATTGCGGTTATCATCTGGGATGCAGCAATAGACACCGCATTAACACTACAAGGACTTCAGTGGCAACTTAGTCTATACAAGTTGGCCTAACTTGGGATTTTCTGGAAGAAAAACATAGCCTACAGGACAGCTGATACATGGAGTGATTCGTATAGCTTCCAGACAGGACTCCAGGACACCACCAGGCGGCCACTAGGACATGCAACTATAGCTACGAGGGAATAGACGAACCGGGATTGCAGACACGGCATCACCACATCCATCTTTAAGAAGCCATCCATCATACATCCAGACAACCCTACAGGACTCCACCTTCACCCACAAGACAACTCTATCAGCACGCAGAACATCTGTAGCTTGTCATCACTAGACAGCGTTCGCGGATTTAACCACCAACGTCGCGACGCCTGGACAAGTGTGAAAAGGTCGGTAGAAGCGTAAACTACGTTAGTCCCCATTAAATTGCCTGAAGTAAATTCGAATAAATTTATTTTAAATACTGGGTTACTTAGGATGTTAGATTAAGAAATTTGTAATTAATTAAAGAAGTAAATTCATTAAATCGTAAATTCAAATTTTCATTAAAGTATAAATTAAATTAAATTGAGAAATAAAATATTAAAATAAATTATAATTAATTAAGAGATTAGTTCTGCCTTATAGTTTTAAAAAGTTATTATTTTATTTGAGAAGAAAGTTATTATTTGGTTTTATTTGGAAAATATTAAATACAAGAATTTTGTTTTATGTTTAAAATTAGAAAAAAGAAATTATTAAAATTTTATTTTGTTTTATAAAAGGTTATTATTTACAAAAACACCTAATATTCAAATATCCCAATAGTTTATGAATTTTAGATTAAGAATTGATAAAGTGAAATTTCATAAAATAATTGCAAGCACAAATAAGCAATTTACAAGGTTAGTTCCAGTGTACTCACTCTTCAGAGGTTTACAAAAAGTAAAATTATTAACTTGTGTTCTTACTGAGCTAAAATTAAAAATAAATTACTGGAAGTATAAAGTAAAGTTTTTTGTCCGAATAGTCAGTGAACTGAATATTCGACACATAGTTATTTCACCTAGGCCAAACAAAGTGAGATTGCCTATAAGACTTCCAGTAGGTGGAAATAACTTATTCTCCAACGAAGAATTTTCTAAAAAGGGGATTCATTGTAGAATTGGCGCTGCCAGCGTGAAAAATAACGCGTTGCAGTTGTGGCCAAAACAAATTATTCTACAACTTAATTCTCGAACCAGAGATCCGTTTTAGAATTGGCGCCCTTCGGTGTTGGCCGATTTCACTTGTGGTTAAAAAGTTAACCAAAAGTAAAAATAGGTCAAAGAACTAACGTAAAATTATTTGTGCTTAAAACTGTGTATGTTAGCTTTAGAATTGTGTTTAATATTAAGCCATACTACTGCTATTTCCCGTGTCTGAAATATTTCCCGGTTTCGTGTCGTATTAAGGTTCAGAGGGGGAGTGAAAATTAAACAAATAATAATAAATAACCAGTATAATAAACTTGTCGCGGTAAAATCGGAAGCTTGGGGGGCGTAGGCCTAAAAAATAGGTGTAAAATTAATTAAAAATAATTGGGAGTTTTCCGACGCGACAGATAAAAACAAATTTAAAAAAAAAAATTTAAACAATTAAAAAGTAAATATGGCGGATAAGGCGATGAAAGAGTTCTTCGAACAATACAAAAAGGATAAAGAAGAAAGGGCGAAGAAAGATAAAGAAGAACTGGAGGCAAGGGCGAAGAAGGAAAAGGAAATAGAGGAGGCCAGGCGGAAGGAAAAACTAGAAGAACTGGAGGCCAGGGCGAAGAAGGAGAAGGAAGAGGTGGAGGCCAGGCGGAAGGAAAAACAAGAAGAACTGGAGGCCAGGGCGAAACGGGAGGAGGCCAGGCAGCAGAGGGAACAGGAAGAACGGGAAAGGAAAGAGGAAAGAAGACGGCTCAAGGATGAAAAAATCCGGGAAGAAAAGGCTGCAGAAAGGCTACAGCGAGAGAAGGAGCAAAAAGAGTTATACAAGGTTATTTCTGGAAAGCTGGGGGACCTGGAACGAAGCCTGGAGGAAGAAAGCGTGAGGTGTAAAGAACAACACACTAAGGGAGAAGAGAAGATTAGGGAAATTGAAGGCGCTATCCATTTTCTGGAGGAAACCACAACCACCATAAAGGACAACGTAGACAAAGGGTTCCGGACAATGGAAAGTCGGGTGCAGAGCGTTGAAAAGAAGATAGGAAACGTGATAAGCCAGGGAAGTGGGAGTAGGAATGTAGGAATTGTAATGCCGCGGTTTGACAGCGAAATAAATAAAATTGAATTTTGGGGAAATAGTAAAGAGAGGCCGAAACAATTTTTAAGAGAAATAGAAGGGTTAATGGACGAGTTGAATCCTTATTTAGAAGATAGGGAGAAAATAAAATTCATAAGACGCCATCTAAAGGGATACGCACTCGAATGGTTTAATATAACAGATCGCGAAGAGATGAAGTATGCCGAGTTTAGGGAGGCTTTTTTGAGTAATTACTGGTCGCTCCAAAAACAAAAAGCGGTCAGGAATTATATAGAAAACAATAGGTATGTAGAAAGGGGAAACGCTAGCAGAACCGAATATTTCTGTATGGTAGTAAACAAAGCGCGAGATTTAGAACCCCCCCTACCTGAAAGTTTCCTTGTATTCACGGTGATGCAACATTTCAGCGAGCAAATAAGATTAGCCAGCATAGGTAGACCTAGCGAAACCATTCAAGACGCGATCGAGTTCTTAAATAATGTAGACATGATTGAGGAAAATCGGCGAAGTAGACCCCAGGACGCTCAGGAAACGGAAAACAGGCATAATTTCACACCTCGGAATAACCCACCAATCCACAGATCCTATGCTCAAAACCCAAGTAACTCTAATCACCCAAACTCCAATAAACCACGTCCTTCCAACTCAAATCCTAACCAACAGCCGAAAAACTAAGAAAAGAGGTTCTGACAAAGGATAGATTTTTTCGGAATGACAGGGCCGATGAAAAAACAAAAAAGCAAAGAAATAATATTAAAAAATTAAATGCGCGTGTAAACACCGAAAATTTAGGAAATAAAAAAGTTACTCCTTGTAGTAGAATCGAACCTGAAGTAGGCGAAAAAATCGTCGAAAAGGAGCGCGAACGTCAGCCTACGCAGTTAGGTAGTTTAAATGTAAATATTAGGGAAGACTTGTTAGATAATAGAGATGAACCAGTTATAGAAGAAAAACCGTTAGAAGAAATACCCGCGATTCCCGTAGAACTTGGAACGAATGCTAGTTACATGGAAATTGACACCGGAGCCGAAGTAAGCGTTATCCAGCAAGATTACCTCGAGCAATTGAAGGCGGAAGATGTCAAAATCTTAGAATTACCGGTAGCGTGTTTAGAGATAATTGGTGCATTAAAAGGGAAGGTGCAAAAAATCAGCAAGCAAGTCCTAATCGAAGTTAAACTGGTTGACAAAAGCGTAGATTTACAATTTTTGGTAGTAAAAGGTCTAAAATCTAGGATAACTATGGGATGTGACCTTTTATATAGTTTACAGGCAAAAATAAACATGCAAGAAAAATTTGCAATGTTCAAAATAGGTCAGGAAAATGTTAAAATCCCGTTTATTGATAAAAAAGTTGCAATAACACGGTTAAAAGGAAAATGTTTTAATATTAATTCCCGATACTATAAAACCAATAAAAAGAGCAATTTAATTAAATCGGAGGTAATTAAATCCGACGAAATCGAGGCAACGAATACTACACTCAAAACAAATAAAGTAAATATTAATCAAAATAGTATGAACGAGTTAGTAAACAAAGCTGAAATTGTTAATGGACCGGAAGTAGGTGAGACAGGCATTAATGATGTAATGGAAGGGAAGTGCGGCAGCAGTCAAGACAGGAAGCCGGAGACAACAGCTAGGAAAAACAATAAGGTTAGGATACAAAACGAAGAGAGGTTGAATAAGATGATATCGAGGGAGGTGTCAGTTCAACGAAGGAAGGGGCAGAAAGCCAAACAAAATATCGTACCGAAGATGCTATCAAAAGAAGCCAAGGACGAGATTCCGCGTGATAGGGCATTAAAAAGGATTAATGTTCCAATTAATGTTAGGTATAATGGTGAAAAGATTCCAATTACCAACAAAGCGTCGCGGCGCAATCAATGTATCCATAACTGTGTATATTCTAATAAACGTTGTAATCCAAATAAGGCGAAGTCAAGCACTACACTACACTGCAATTTTTCCGACCACTCGATTAGCAATAAAAATAATAAAAAATATAAAAACAATAAACCAACTCGTAAACAATTAATATCTGTAGGAGGAGCAGAAACACGTAACCAAAATCTACTGTTTAATATGCGTGGAAAAATATCGAAGGTTAGATTTAAAAACACTGCTACTTCTGATGTAAATAAGACTAAATTAAGTAGGAAACACATTAGGTTCAAAGAGAAAGTAGGCCTAATGGAAAATCAGCTGTGTGAACTTAGACAAGGAGGGGAGACGGTAACCCGAGCAAAAGGGCAAGTAGCGGTTCCAATGAAGAAATGCAACAAGATAACTTTGACAAAGGAGTATAGTCATGGTACTATACTAACGGAACAACAAGAAGGCCTACTGCAGAAATTAATAGAAAAATATAATACAGTTTTTTCTGAATTGCCGGGACGTTGTAAAAATTGCGTTCATGAGCTGAAGGTTAATGCAGCAGACACCTTTGTGAATCGTAATTACCCAATTCCCATAAATAACAAAAACAGCGTAAGACAGGAAAACAAAAGGAGAGTGCGAATCCAACAAATAAGGATGAATCCAGGTTTTACACAATTATTGCAGGATTGGAGAAACAGACAGATGGCAAACCCTGAATGCTTAGAAATAATACAGGATATTGTAAATAAAGTAGATTATAGAATTGAAAATAATGTATTATGTAAATTTGTAAATGGAATATTGAAAATTGTAGTACCAGAGAACACGGTAAAAGAATTTATAAAACAAGTGCACGAAACGTACGGTCACGCAGGAAGAAATAAGATATATAACATGATTAAAAATAGGTGGCATTTTAAATATATGAACAATCGAATTATGGAAGAGATTAGAAAGTGCGATATTTGTCAAAGAGCGAAATACCCGAACCAATATTTAATAGGTCAAAGTAGGCCAATCATAACAAATAATATAGGCCGATTAGTGGCGATTGATTTCTTAGGACCACTACCAAGAGGTTTAGGAAATGTACAACATATATTAGTGGTAGTGGATATTTTCTCTAAATATGTGAAACTTTACACAGTAAGAAATCCTACAACTGAAAATAGTATAGATAAAATGAGGCAGTACTTTGCAGAAGTTGGCAAACCCGAAAGTATCCTAACAGATTATGGTAAGGCGTTTACTTCAGGGAATTGGAAGGAGTGGATCCAGGGAGAAAGAGTTCGGCATGTACTAATCCCTATAAGACATCCACAAGTAAATCTGGCGGAGAGGGTGAACCGAGAAATTGTGCGAATGCTTAGAACATATTGCTACAACCGACAGGCAAATTGGAAACAATACCTAGAGTATATACAGGATGTTCTAAACACAACGCCGCACGACACCACAGGATACACCCCTCAGGAAATACAGTTTGGCCAGGAGGCGAGGTACGTGTGGGATGAAGTCTTCCCGAGGGAACAACCAAATCCAGGAGAAGAAACGGTGCGCGAAAAACACCAGAAGTGCCAGGCCAGGATCATAAGGGCCGGAAACCAACGAGCTGCTAAACAAAACCATGGTCGCAGATTTACAAACTTCAATGTAGGGGATTTAGTGTTAGTAACACAGAACACTAGCATTATGGCGAGTAAGTTTAAAGGCGAGACCAGGAAACTGTTTCTTTTATACACAGGACCTTTCCGAATAAATGAAAGAGTAGGAAATAAAACCTATATTGTAGAAGACCGGGTTACAGGAAGAATAAAGGGAAAATACGATGTTCGAGATCTCAAACCATATATTCAATAAGTAAAGTTGTCATCCAAAAATAAATTAACACTGTAAATATTATTGTATTGAAGAAAAGGTAGGCCTAATGCATAAAGTGATTAGCCATACTGGGGAATCCCAAATGTAAATATTTTGATTGAATGTAAACACAAGCGGTGCGATGAGATTGTAAAGGGCAGAGAACAAATTAGCCAGGAGGGGATGTTTGAAAACAGCTGAGCGGAAACAAGATCAAGGTCAGGCAGTGGGGAGAGAGAACAGTACGCTGCAATGAATGAAGTAGGCCTAAATAAATAACGCGACTCATTGATAGATACAGGGTAAGGCCTAAGCACTTTTCGGTTACACGCAAAGGCATTGCTTGTTGTTTTAAAGTAAATTGTGCATACAGATCCAGGAATAAAACGTTTGATTGAAACCTACAAACAATTCAGGAGCCTGGAATGTCCTAATATACGAGTAAGGGGTATATAGGGGTTGCATATTACTTGGAAAAAAAAGGTAGTTATGCGTAAAATTAGTTAGGAGAGTCTAAGTAGTTAAGATTCTGGAAGGAAGAAAGTAAGCTATAACCTAGGAATCAATTAAGGAAAGGAAAACTGAAATGGAAAATTATAAAGGAGGATACTAGGGAAAAGCAAAGGAAAACTATTTAGTACACTTAAAAAGAAAAAGAAAAAAAAAAAAAAAAAAAAAAAAAAAAACTCTCAATTATTATAGTTGAAGCCACTTAGGCAAATAAATAAAAAATTTGTCAAAACATAAAGGGTAAACTAATGTAAAACGTATAAAACGCGGATTATAAAAATTCGGGAAGTATGAATGCGGGGAAATAACAGTAGTATAAAAACGTAACCCAGTAAAATATTGTTAGTTTGTTATCAGGCAAATTAAAATGTGTCCCTGTATTTATATAAGTAGTGTACAGTATAAACATGTGTTTTTCAGTGGAAGTGAACTCATCCAGTGAGCATTTCAAAAAGGAAATGTATACCATGGTATATTATGTAAATGTAATTTCAGAGTATGGAGAATAAGAAGAACAATGAAAAGTATAGTATAAAATGTATAAAAATATTATGAATGTGTGATATGTAAATTGTTAGATTAGGAAGGCAGAACTAGATATAAGAATGTAATAAGATATAAGGAAAATGAAAAAGGAATGCTATTATATTTAGAAGGTTTCAATATCTTGGGTTTTTGGCGGAGCCGATCAAACCAGATATCTTAAGAGGGGTAGCTTACAACGGACAAAACTCGTTGTAGGTCTTGAGTTTAAATTTGCAATTAATTTTGTAAGTTTGAATAATATGGACTTGCCGGGAGTTAAAGCCAAATGTAGGTCACGAGATCAGCATGTATACGCGGGCGGTCTGTTATCGGGTAGAATTAAACTCTTGGACCCTGCCTGTCTGAAAAGGATTGGGAACTTATAAAAATTACTTAAAAGATTCCTACGGGAAGCCAAAATCCAAGATTTGAATAGAAAATAAAAATCTTCGGGAAATGCATTGCGCTAACCGCGGGTGTATTTACTGCAAGATTAGATATTAAGAAATCATAAAGTTACGTAAGATACGAGCTTTCAAAGAATGAGAAAATTTTCGAAATTCCTCTAATTTAAAAAAGAAAAGGTTTTTTAGGCTTTTCTTAAAAAGGCCTAAAATAAAGGTGAAATAAGTTTTAGCGAAATTTTGTCATATAAAAAAGTTAATGGTAATTCATAAAGTTTAAAGGATAAAAAAGTAGGTTAAAAATAAAGTTTTTTAAATTCTAACTAAAACAAGTTTTAGTGTTGATAAATGTAATTTATAATGTAAAAGAAAAACTAGAAAATTTATAAAAGGAAAAAGGTGATAGAATTTGCACCTTTGCAGCTAATGGAAAATTTAAACTCAAACTTTTAACAATTCAAAATAGTAAATAGTATGCAAACGAAGTAGTTATGTAAAAATAATCCAGTATTTGAAATATGTTTCGGGAGTAAAGTAAAACCCTAAATTGTGAAAAATCGTTGAAATCCCTAACCTCACAGCAAGACAACCAGAAGCAGAAATGAGATGAAAATCCGGCTAGTAAATGAAAATCAATGGACAAGAAAAGTGGAAAAAGAAAAACCGAAAGAAGTGTAAAATTAAGACTTTTCCGGGAAAAATCGCCGCGGAAAAACGCGCGCGGGTCGTGTACGCGAACCAGGAGTCGTACGAACGTCACTCGAGTTCGTGTGGAAAGGTAACAACGAGCTGAGGAAAATGATGTCAGTTTCAGGAAAATCGGATAAACCCTGGAAGAGTTACATGGAAAAAGGATTTCCATAGCACATAACTGAGGGAAGCCAGATAAGAACGCAAGACAGTAGAGGGGAGGTCCAAAGACGAGACTGATGGAAGGAGAACAGGGTGACCAGTTTACGAAAAGGAGCGTACTCAAAGAAACAATAGAAACTTAATTAAAACAAAGGCTAAATCATGTTACAAAATTATGAAAAAATTATAATAAAATTCAGGATGAAAAGTTACGTAGACTAGTAGTTTGAAATTGGCGAAAAAATGGATTTTAAAGCATTTTTGAAATACAGTGGTAGAAAGCTTAGGTTGGCAATGAAATAGTGCCGAAAAACCTGATATAAACGTTTGCTCGGGGAAACTCGGGATGCTTATTATTTTTGCGATGTAACATCACGCATCGAGGATTATTATTTTGTCGACGTAATATAACGCATCGCGCATAGCCTTTTGTTTCTGCGATGTAAGTTAACGCATCGAGAGCAGATACTTGTTTTTCATAAAATACTTTAGCGTGCTAGAAGCTGAGTATTTTCTTCGTCAAACTTTAAATTTTTATAACAAGTAAGAAGATACGGCATTGCGGTTATCATCTGGGATGCAGCAATAGACACCGCATTAACACTACAAGGACTTCAGTGGCAACTTAGTCTATACAAGTTGGCCTAACTTGGGATTTTCTGGAAGAAAAACATAGCCTACAGGACAGCTGATACATGGAGTGATTCGTATAGCTTCCAGACAGGACTCCAGGACACCACCAGGCGGCCACTAGGACATGCAACTATAGCTACGAGGGAATAGACGAACCGGGATTGCAGACACGGCATCACCACATCCATCTTTAAGAAGCCATCCATCATACATCCAGACAACCCTACAGGACTCCACCTTCACCCACAAGACAACTCTATCAGCACGCAGAACATCTGTAGCTTGTCATCACTAGACAGCGTTCGCGGATTTAACCACCAACGTCGCGACGCCTGGACAAGTGTGAAAAGGTCGGTAGAAGCGTAAACTACGTTAGTCCCCATTAAATTGCCTGAAGTAAATTCGAATAAATTTATTTTAAATACTGGGTTACTTAGGATGTTAGATTAAGAAATTTGTAATTAATTAAAGAAGTAAATTCATTAAATCGTAAATTCAAATTTTCATTAAAGTATAAATTAAATTAAATTGAGAAATAAAATATTAAAATAAATTATAATTAATTAAGAGATTAGTTCTGCCTTATAGTTTTAAAAAGTTATTATTTTATTTGAGAAGAAAGTTATTATTTGGTTTTATTTGGAAAATATTAAATACAAGAATTTTGTTTTATGTTTAAAATTAGAAAAAAGAAATTATTAAAATTTTATTTTGTTTTATAAAAGGTTATTATTTACAAAAACACCTAATATTCAAATATCCCAATAGTTTATGAATTTTAGATTAAGAATTGATAAAGTGAAATTTCATAAAATAATTGCAAGCACAAATAAGCAATTTACAAGGTTAGTTCCAGTGTACTCACTCTTCAGAGGTTTACAAAAAGTAAAATTATTAACTTGTGTTCTTACTGAGCTAAAATTAAAAATAAATTACTGGAAGTATAAAGTAAAGTTTTTTGTCCGAATAGTCAGTGAACTGAATATTCGACACATAGTTATTTCACCTAGGCCAAACAAAGTGAGATTGCCTATAAGACTTCCAGTAGGTGGAAATAACTTATTCTCCAACGAAGAATTTTCTAAAAAGGGGATTCATTGTAGAATTGGCGCTGCCAGCGTGAAAAATAACGCGTTGCAGTTGTGGCCAAAACAAATTATTCTACAACTTAATTCTCGAACCAGAGATCCGTTTTAGAATTGGCGCCCTTCGGTGTTGGCCGATTTCACTTGTGGTTAAAAAGTTAACCAAAAGTAAAAATAGGTCAAAGAACTAACGTAAAATTATTTGTGCTTAAAACTGTGTATGTTAGCTTTAGAATTGTGTTTAATATTAAGCCATACTACTGCTATTTCCCGTGTCTGAAATATTTCCCGGTTTCGTGTCGTATTAAGGTTCAGAGGGGGAGTGAAAATTAAACAAATAATAATAAATAACCAGTATAATAAACTTGTCGCGGTAAAATCGGAAGCTTGGGGGGCGTAGGCCTAAAAAATAGGTGTAAAATTAATTAAAAATAATTGGGAGTTTTCCGACGCGACAGATAAAAACAAATTTAAAAAAAAAAATTTAAACAATTAAAAAGTAAATATGGCGGATAAGGCGATGAAAGAGTTCTTCGAACAATACAAAAAGGATAAAGAAGAAAGGGCGAAGAAAGATAAAGAAGAACTGGAGGCAAGGGCGAAGAAGGAAAAGGAAATAGAGGAGGCCAGGCGGAAGGAAAAACTAGAAGAACTGGAGGCCAGGGCGAAGAAGGAGAAGGAAGAGGTGGAGGCCAGGCGGAAGGAAAAACAAGAAGAACTGGAGGCCAGGGCGAAACGGGAGGAGGCCAGGCAGCAGAGGGAACAGGAAGAACGGGAAAGGAAAGAGGAAAGAAGACGGCTCAAGGATGAAAAAATCCGGGAAGAAAAGGCTGCAGAAAGGCTACAGCGAGAGAAGGAGCAAAAAGAGTTATACAAGGTTATTTCTGGAAAGCTGGGGGACCTGGAACGAAGCCTGGAGGAAGAAAGCGTGAGGTGTAAAGAACAACACACTAAGGGAGAAGAGAAGATTAGGGAAATTGAAGGCGCTATCCATTTTCTGGAGGAAACCACAACCACCATAAAGGACAACGTAGACAAAGGGTTCCGGACAATGGAAAGTCGGGTGCAGAGCGTTGAAAAGAAGATAGGAAACGTGATAAGCCAGGGAAGTGGGAGTAGGAATGTAGGAATTGTAATGCCGCGGTTTGACAGCGAAATAAATAAAATTGAATTTTGGGGAAATAGTAAAGAGAGGCCGAAACAATTTTTAAGAGAAATAGAAGGGTTAATGGACGAGTTGAATCCTTATTTAGAAGATAGGGAGAAAATAAAATTCATAAGACGCCATCTAAAGGGATACGCACTCGAATGGTTTAATATAACAGATCGCGAAGAGATGAAGTATGCCGAGTTTAGGGAGGCTTTTTTGAGTAATTACTGGTCGCTCCAAAAACAAAAAGCGGTCAGGAATTATATAGAAAACAATAGGTATGTAGAAAGGGGAAACGCTAGCAGAACCGAATATTTCTGTATGGTAGTAAACAAAGCGCGAGATTTAGAACCCCCCCTACCTGAAAGTTTCCTTGTATTCACGGTGATGCAACATTTCAGCGAGCAAATAAGATTAGCCAGCATAGGTAGACCTAGCGAAACCATTCAAGACGCGATCGAGTTCTTAAATAATGTAGACATGATTGAGGAAAATCGGCGAAGTAGACCCCAGGACGCTCAGGAAACGGAAAACAGGCATAATTTCACACCTCGGAATAACCCACCAATCCACAGATCCTATGCTCAAAACCCAAGTAACTCTAATCACCCAAACTCCAATAAACCACGTCCTTCCAACTCAAATCCTAACCAACAGCCGAAAAACTAAGAAAAGAGGTTCTGACAAAGGATAGATTTTTTCGGAATGACAGGGCCGATGAAAAAACAAAAAAGCAAAGAAATAATATTAAAAAATTAAATGCGCGTGTAAACACCGAAAATTTAGGAAATAAAAAAGTTACTCCTTGTAGTAGAATCGAACCTGAAGTAGGCGAAAAAATCGTCGAAAAGGAGCGCGAACGTCAGCCTACGCAGTTAGGTAGTTTAAATGTAAATATTAGGGAAGACTTGTTAGATAATAGAGATGAACCAGTTATAGAAGAAAAACCGTTAGAAGAAATACCCGCGATTCCCGTAGAACTTGGAACGAATGCTAGTTACATGGAAATTGACACCGGAGCCGAAGTAAGCGTTATCCAGCAAGATTACCTCGAGCAATTGAAGGCGGAAGATGTCAAAATCTTAGAATTACCGGTAGCGTGTTTAGAGATAATTGGTGCATTAAAAGGGAAGGTGCAAAAAATCAGCAAGCAAGTCCTAATCGAAGTTAAACTGGTTGACAAAAGCGTAGATTTACAATTTTTGGTAGTAAAAGGTCTAAAATCTAGGATAACTATGGGATGTGACCTTTTATATAGTTTACAGGCAAAAATAAACATGCAAGAAAAATTTGCAATGTTCAAAATAGGTCAGGAAAATGTTAAAATCCCGTTTATTGATAAAAAAGTTGCAATAACACGGTTAAAAGGAAAATGTTTTAATATTAATTCCCGATACTATAAAACCAATAAAAAGAGCAATTTAATTAAATCGGAGGTAATTAAATCCGACGAAATCGAGGCAACGAATACTACACTCAAAACAAATAAAGTAAATATTAATCAAAATAGTATGAACGAGTTAGTAAACAAAGCTGAAATTGTTAATGGACCGGAAGTAGGTGAGACAGGCATTAATGATGTAATGGAAGGGAAGTGCGGCAGCAGTCAAGACAGGAAGCCGGAGACAACAGCTAGGAAAAACAATAAGGTTAGGATACAAAACGAAGAGAGGTTGAATAAGATGATATCGAGGGAGGTGTCAGTTCAACGAAGGAAGGGGCAGAAAGCCAAACAAAATATCGTACCGAAGATGCTATCAAAAGAAGCCAAGGACGAGATTCCGCGTGATAGGGCATTAAAAAGGATTAATGTTCCAATTAATGTTAGGTATAATGGTGAAAAGATTCCAATTACCAACAAAGCGTCGCGGCGCAATCAATGTATCCATAACTGTGTATATTCTAATAAACGTTGTAATCCAAATAAGGCGAAGTCAAGCACTACACTACACTGCAATTTTTCCGACCACTCGATTAGCAATAAAAATAATAAAAAATATAAAAACAATAAACCAACTCGTAAACAATTAATATCTGTAGGAGGAGCAGAAACACGTAACCAAAATCTACTGTTTAATATGCGTGGAAAAATATCGAAGGTTAGATTTAAAAACACTGCTACTTCTGATGTAAATAAGACTAAATTAAGTAGGAAACACATTAGGTTCAAAGAGAAAGTAGGCCTAATGGAAAATCAGCTGTGTGAACTTAGACAAGGAGGGGAGACGGTAACCCGAGCAAAAGGGCAAGTAGCGGTTCCAATGAAGAAATGCAACAAGATAACTTTGACAAAGGAGTATAGTCATGGTACTATACTAACGGAACAACAAGAAGGCCTACTGCAGAAATTAATAGAAAAATATAATACAGTTTTTTCTGAATTGCCGGGACGTTGTAAAAATTGCGTTCATGAGCTGAAGGTTAATGCAGCAGACACCTTTGTGAATCGTAATTACCCAATTCCCATAAATAACAAAAACAGCGTAAGACAGGAAAACAAAAGGAGAGTGCGAATCCAACAAATAAGGATGAATCCAGGTTTTACACAATTATTGCAGGATTGGAGAAACAGACAGATGGCAAACCCTGAATGCTTAGAAATAATACAGGATATTGTAAATAAAGTAGATTATAGAATTGAAAATAATGTATTATGTAAATTTGTAAATGGAATATTGAAAATTGTAGTACCAGAGAACACGGTAAAAGAATTTATAAAACAAGTGCACGAAACGTACGGTCACGCAGGAAGAAATAAGATATATAACATGATTAAAAATAGGTGGCATTTTAAATATATGAACAATCGAATTATGGAAGAGATTAGAAAGTGCGATATTTGTCAAAGAGCGAAATACCCGAACCAATATTTAATAGGTCAAAGTAGGCCAATCATAAC
Organism: Philaenus spumarius; assembly: GCA_018207615.1. NCBI lineage: Eukaryota > Metazoa > Arthropoda > Insecta > Hemiptera > Aphrophoridae > Philaenus > Philaenus spumarius. The sequence goes on from JAGFPH010018699.1 coordinate 14,547, forward strand.
AAATAATATAGGCCGATTAGTGGCGATTGATTTCTTAGGACCACTACCAAGAGGTTTAGGAAATGTACAACATATATTAGTGGTAGTGGATATTTTCTCTAAATATGTGAAACTTTACACAGTAAGAAATCCTACAACTGAAAATAGTATAGATAAAATGAGGCAGTACTTTGCAGAAGTTGGCAAACCCGAAAGTATCCTAACAGATTATGGTAAGGCGTTTACTTCAGGGAATTGGAAGGAGTGGATCCAGGGAGAAAGAGTTCGGCATGTACTAATCCCTATAAGACATCCACAAGTAAATCTGGCGGAGAGGGTGAACCGAGAAATTGTGCGAATGCTTAGAACATATTGCTACAACCGACAGGCAAATTGGAAACAATACCTAGAGTATATACAGGATGTTCTAAACACAACGCCGCACGACACCACAGGATACACCCCTCAGGAAATACAGTTTGGCCAGGAGGCGAGGTACGTGTGGGATGAAGTCTTCCCGAGGGAACAACCAAATCCAGGAGAAGAAACGGTGCGCGAAAAACACCAGAAGTGCCAGGCCAGGATCATAAGGGCCGGAAACCAACGAGCTGCTAAACAAAACCATGGTCGCAGATTTACAAACTTCAATGTAGGGGATTTAGTGTTAGTAACACAGAACACTAGCATTATGGCGAGTAAGTTTAAAGGCGAGACCAGGAAACTGTTTCTTTTATACACAGGACCTTTCCGAATAAATGAAAGAGTAGGAAATAAAACCTATATTGTAGAAGACCGGGTTACAGGAAGAATAAAGGGAAAATACGATGTTCGAGATCTCAAACCATATATTCAATAAGTAAAGTTGTCATCCAAAAATAAATTAACACTGTAAATATTATTGTATTGAAGAAAAGGTAGGCCTAATGCATAAAGTGATTAGCCATACTGGGGAATCCCAAATGTAAATATTTTGATTGAATGTAAACACAAGCGGTGCGATGAGATTGTAAAGGGCAGAGAACAAATTAGCCAGGAGGGGATGTTTGAAAACAGCTGAGCGGAAACAAGATCAAGGTCAGGCAGTGGGGAGAGAGAACAGTACGCTGCAATGAATGAAGTAGGCCTAAATAAATAACGCGACTCATTGATAGATACAGGGTAAGGCCTAAGCACTTTTCGGTTACACGCAAAGGCATTGCTTGTTGTTTTAAAGTAAATTGTGCATACAGATCCAGGAATAAAACGTTTGATTGAAACCTACAAACAATTCAGGAGCCTGGAATGTCCTAATATACGAGTAAGGGGTATATAGGGGTTGCATATTACTTGGAAAAAAAAGGTAGTTATGCGTAAAATTAGTTAGGAGAGTCTAAGTAGTTAAGATTCTGGAAGGAAGAAAGTAAGCTATAACCTAGGAATCAATTAAGGAAAGGAAAACTGAAATGGAAAATTATAAAGGAGGATACTAGGGAAAAGCAAAGGAAAACTATTTAGTACACTTAAAAAGAAAAAGAAAAAAAAAAAAAAAAAAA
>JAGFPH010018700.1:0-16057 GCA_018207615.1 Philaenus spumarius
ATCTTGATCCGATGTTAATCATTAAAAACACTTAGTGAGATTTTACTAATAATAAATCAGATAGATGTTATTCGTAAATACAAAATGATTATAAAACTCACAACTGTTTTCAATTATTTAACACTTTTAAAATAATAAAATGGAAAGATTTATACTTCTAATTGATTTATATATATATATACATATATATTATGTATATTTGTTAAAATATATATATATGGGACATTTGTCATGAGCCCACGTTAACCGGTTCTCCCAAAATAAACTATAGTTCCTACAAAAAGGATCTCCTATTTAAATAAAGTGGCGTAATTTTTAAACGTAATTTATTTTTAAAATAAATGGATTTATACTGTTTATTTTTATATATTTCTGTAAACCTGCAGAGAAAAAGGTTTTAATTCTTTTGTACAAATTGGTTAAAAAATAACGACGTAATGTAATAAAGAAATTATTTAGCGAATTAATATATAACATAATTAAATTAAAAAAGCTCTTATTGTGCCTCTTATTAAAAAATATCAGAAACAATATACAACTCTATACTAGCTGTGCAATAAAAACAAAACAAATTGATCCTAAAATAAAGACGAAAAGAAAAGGGGGTAAGGTAATATAAAAAACCAAGTATAAAGGTTTTCTGGATATTTGTACTTCGGGCTGGTAAATAAAATTGGTAGAAAGTAAATTCAAGAGAAAAACGCTGACAACCTCTTCCTGCAAGTAGAACAAGAAAAGTAATTAAGTAATCCGTGTTGACTAAGGTACATGTTGACATCCTGCCGTGTGTGTAATCGTAATGTTTGCTTTATATATAGTACAGTAAAATATAGTCTAAATTATTCCGTTCGCAATTTCGAGAGAGCTGGGTAGCACGAGAGTTGGTATGTGATGCTTCAGGGGAATATTCTAGTTTTAAATATGCAGAGACAGGCTAGGGAACTAATACTAAATTCGTAGTGAGGTTACGTCCGACGTAAGCCACAACTTAAAAGAGACCCTATATTTTACATTATATATTAAAGTAAAATATAGACTAAATTATTCCGTTCGCAATTTCGTGAGAGGTGGGTAGCACGTGGGTTTGCTTGTAAAGCACGCAGTGGAATTATCTAGTTTTTAATATGCAGAGACAGGCTAGAGAAATAGTACTAACTAAATTATTATTAACTAAATGAAGTAATTATTGATTTTACAGTAAAATAAAACGATAATCATTATTAATGTCTACAGAATAGCAATCATAATTAAAATATTAAATATTTTATGTTCAATACTAATCATTTTATTTAAAACGTATGAATCCGTGTTTGTAGATGTAACGAAGCACAGATGTGAAAAGACACACTAGAATATTAAAACTCCAGAATTTACATCTGAGTCAAAGTCATGCAGTGTTGCCAATCAATATTACAGACGTCTCGAGCTTGAGTTGCAATACTGAAAGACTCAGTACTGACACGAAGTACTGGTAAAGCCAGTCAGATGGAAGAAATTAATTTCAAAGCAAGGTTACAAGTCGTATAAAAATGTATGAAAAAAATTAAACTCGCTTCTTCTACACTCCACCGTGTACACTTCGATTCCACGTTCACCGTGCAGTATAGTCTTACGGGAGAGTAGACATGCTACTACCATTACAGGGAACATCACGTTTATTGTCATGCGAGTTGTGTCAACTAACCGAGCGTTGCATGAGAGTTGGTGTTTTTTAGTTAGCTAGTACCGCTGAGACTGTCGTATGGATGACATGGGCGCTCTGTACTGTACGGTGAACGTCGAATCGGGTGTAAAGTGTTGCTTTTATCTTTAGAATTTACATGTATTGAAAGTTACATAGTATGAATGCTTGGTATCGTAGATTAATTTCAATGTGCAAATTATATAAACCCAAAGTGAAAGGGGTACAAAATTTTGTTGAAAGATTCTGTTTTTGTAGGCGAAAAATAATGAAGGTAGAATTGTCCTAATCTATTATAAATTGCCAATTATATATAATACTAGTACTTATTTTAACTGTTTTTGTGAAATGACAGTTTTATTGTAAAACAAAGAAACATACATAACAAATAATAACAACTGCTTTAATAGAACGAAAACATTAGAACAGGAATGAATGAAAACATTAAGAAAATTCCTAATGAATTTTCTTTCTAGGGGTGTATAACCCTTAATCTTTAAACATCCCCAAAGATAACATTTTTTATGTGTTCAGTTGTTACGATGTTGGTGGCCACTCGATAAACCCATCTACCAAGTATTTATCTATTTGGGAAAGTCGAATTTAAGTATTGTAGCACATCATATTATCACAGTTGTGATGATAGGGATTTTACAAATTGGTATAATTTAGAAAGCATATTAAAACAATTGATTACATAAATTTGTGGGAAAACAAAATGTTTCGTTTAATAATAGCTTCTAGCAAGAATAGTGAAATAAACCTTAATATCATTAAGAAACATCAGTTGGATAATATTACAATCTTTGAAGAGCTGTAATTTCTAACTGGGCTGTCCCTTGCGGTTGGGTTTGCAATGTTGTGTTCTACAAACAAAGATATTTAAAATGAGGTAACTACCTCACATTGAAAAAGTTCAAGACTTAATAAGTGGTCCGCCCCCCAGTCCCGCCTAAAACAATTAAATGTTTTTTGGAATAATTAAATATATCCCAGACTTTTGCCCAACCCTGTATACATATTATTATTCGTCTCCCCCTCTCTCGCTTCTTTTACTTGTTTCGGAAACTCAGATATAATCTTAGATAAAGCTTAATCTTACATTAATTTCTATTAATGACATCGAAATACTGAAAGGATTGTAAAGCACCGCCATATACAATTAATAGTTGGAATAAATATTATTTAACATAATTAATTATTTTAAAAATAACGTGTACGTTATATATTATTGAATCTGCAACAGTTTCTAGAAACAAACAATACATTAGGTTAAAAATTAATATACAAAAAAAGAAGTGAATTAAAAATAAAATTTAACTGAAAACCGACAAATGTAATTAATTGTTTCCAAGCCTATAATTGTTACAAAACAATAAACAATTTTCAGAGTTTCTTTCGCATACACAAATAAAGAATAAGTCATAAGCAACAATTGTTTAGGCACACGTATAAATCAAATCTATATGACTAGCAAGGCATTCATTGTAGAAAATGCTTAAGGAGAACCCTCAACCTCCCTCTGCTAAATTTGCAGAACATATCATTAGGCTGGTAACAAATACACGAGCATAGACGAATCCTTCTAAATTCTACTTCGTTGGTGAAATTAGAATTACTCCATCAAATTTATTAAATCATTTGAATAATTTAAAATATACAACAGTTGTTTGCAAGAACGCTTAACTTATGTTTTATTTTAGTTTATAATGCATTGTAAATGTTTTGAAATGACGAAGTTAAACAAACTGAAGTAAGTTTCACAAATCTTGTCAGTAACACTTGTAATGTGTCAATAACAATAATTTCCCGAAGTGTACCGTAAATTTGTATGACATGCGACTTTGTTTATCTGCAAGTAACAAGTGTAAGATTTGCTTATTTGTTATTGTTAATTCCATATACTAACCTATCTTTGCAGATATAAAATCTACTGAAAATCTACTAGCAACCTTGTTCAACTTCTACTTGTTTACACATGGTTTAACACTAACAACTAGATATTTTTCAAACTAGTTCGTCGTAGCTTAATTTCAGAAATGGTACCATAAAATTCTTTAAATGAGTGAATAGCTGTCGTTGCACTTTGGTAAGTACGATATTTACTGATACGTTGGTAAGCACTGATACTGAATACTCTTTGCTCGATCAACCATGAAATTAATTTGTAGAAGTGATGTACACGAGACGAGACCAGAGTACATTAAATTTAATGATACCTACACTAAAGGTTCATGGAGGAAGGGAAAGACCAAGCAATGAGCATTAATTTCGAAAATAATGTAATTAAATATATGTAATAAACGTCCGCCATAGTTCGAAAACTGTTTAACCGTAAGATATTTAGGTAGGCGTAGTCGGTCAGGTTTAATGAAACTTTAAGGAAATAATTTGGGTAAAATATGTTGGACTCATTTGCAATTAATATTATTGTATTTACAAAAAATCTCTACATATACTTATACTTTATATTTCCTCACTTCAAGGACTTTTTCTAAATTTGAAGAAAATCTAGCAACTTCCATAGATTCATGAACAGAAACCTGGTAAATATGATAGTGCATTAATTTCAACATTATGTTGTTTGTACGTTTGTTGAAAGTGTAATGATAAATCAGTTATAACTTTTTCCAAATCTAGTTAAATACCTTTCCGTTTACCCTAAAGGTAGTTCCATAATCATTCTTAATATTAAAGTAGAACCGACAGGGTTTTAAATGTTCTGGAAACACATCATCAGAAACATTCTTAAAATTAACTGGATTACTAATTTTTGTATTTCAATGACATTTTAATGACAAGTAATGTTTCCAAAAGTTTACAACCAAAGCGTAGAATTAATGTTGAAACTAAACGTCTAATGTATGATAACATTGCACTCTCTCTATCAACTCTCCAACATAATTTAATTTACTTTAATTTCGGACTGCAAGAAGTCGGCCTCTCACTCTCAATTAACATATTTTTTTCTATTTCCAGACCTAACATTCATGTGTTTTTTTTTTTAAATGTCAGATACAAAAAAAAATACATACATTTATATGATGATTCAACTACAATTCCGAAATTACGAAATAATTTTCTAAATTACCTATTTCTAAAGTTATTTTCAGCTCAAAATTTCATTCTCTCTCTTCACCAGCTACTTAAGGAGATATTACACTGAAAATGTTAGGCCTACACATTCTTGGAAATGTAAATTTTGCTCTTTACTGAGAAGTGTTTTTTTTATTTAAGTTTTATTTTACATAATTAGGGTTATTTTGTATGTAGGCCTAAACACTTTATGATTCTACTGATAGTTGATCAGTTTTTTTTAATTTTTGTCTAGCTAAGTTTATATCTTTAATTACTAGTGTTATTTCTGTATATGTTTTTGTTTACTTATGCTCTTACATATTTACTCTCAAAAGAATAAAAAATGGTCAACAATTTTAAATTAGTTTTTGTTACTAATTTTGTTTTACTTGTCTTCCTGTCAATAAATGCACCTATATTTATTCCTGAAAAATAGTTTTTCTGATAAATCGCTTTTTTAGTTTGGCCTATTTGGTTTTTGTTGGAAATTTCACTGTGAAGTTTTTGTAGGTAATTGTAAACCCTGAAATGTTTAATAATATATGCAAAGAAATTAAAGGACCTATGAGATTTATAAGCATTTTAAACTTAAATTACCCACTTATTTCTGTGTCAATGCATTGTACTAGACAATCGTTACTTCATACCGAAAGTTTGAATTTCCAAGAAAAAAATTTATATTTCTAAACAATTACTTGTACTATTCAATGAAATTTTACTACTTATTCTGTAGGAGGGTTGATTCGTATAGGTAGATAATAGTATATGTTTGTAAGTAGCTTAGAAGAAAAAAAGTGGTACAATGAAAAAAAATAAAAAAAAAATTCATTAATTTAAAAGTTGACTAGTACAAAAACTACACATTGTACCACCTTAAATCTACCTAATTTTTAAAAAGACATCATACTCATTAAAATAACACAAACATTAAAAATCCATCAAGTTATTTTTAAGGAATATGAATATAAATGTACCACTGCAAATTTGCAGAATATTGTTTGACGCTAACTTTTAAACCTGTGATAAATTTGTTTAAAGTTAAGTTTTTTATGTTTGTATAGTTTAGACTATTCCTTATACAAACCTACATAATACATATAAAAAACGACCCTTTTTTATTGTAACATCCCCTTCTAAAGCTTTAAACTTAAAATAATATTACACAAATAGATATAACTAATTTTTCCTTTTATCCGTCGTTTGACTTCGTTCAGCGTATGTTTATGAACATGAGCGTTTCGAAACATGGTATGTGTTGGGTTTTATATATTGTTTAGACTAGCACAACATTAGCAATGCAGAGGTCAATTAAAGAAATCAATTGTCTCTAATCTAATTTTTAAACTTTATACTAAAAACAGATACATAATGGAAGTAAAACATTTTTCAAAGCTAAAAAAATTGAAAATTTGAAATTATTTGTATGGTTTTTGGAAAATATTCGAAAGTTGGTCAACATAGGTTATCACAGAATATTACCAATCGTATTCAGATAGGATAATACAGTGTTTTAAGGGAGTACAATACCGAATAAAACAATCCATTTCTTCGTATTCCTCAGAGTGTTTTTTTTCACAAATCTGGGGTTTCTAATCTTCAATAACAGAACATTTAACATTTATACAATTTGAATGGTAGGTGAAATAACGTGAACATTTTGAACTTACTGGCTATGCATTATATACCAATCTAGAGAGTATGGCTTCAAGCTGGTGGGAGAACGTTTAGGATAATGAACAGCTTCAAAAAATATTTGTACTTTTAATTATATTTGTTCTTTGTTTGTTAGTTAAGTTTGTGTTTAAAGGTAGGTCTAAGTATCGCTGGTTCTTTTTAACCCTTATTATAAGTCCTATAAAATCATAAACTTAATAATTTGGTTATTATTTGCCATCTAAGCTTTGCTTGTGATTTATTAATTTTGCACTTTAATGAAAAAGAACTTATAAAATAAGTCTGTGTAGACAACAAAGTGGTTAACGTGAGACCCTGAGTCTCCCCTAGTTTTATTTAATTTTCTACTTAACAAATAATATGTTGTGAATTTGTAATTTGTTAGAATTATTTAAAAGACATATATTGTAACTTATTCTGTAGCTGGTAATGATTGTGCCTGGCTGAATGCAGTATTAACTTTAACCGTTTCCTAGTTGAGCCAATAATAATGTATTGTGTGTGTAGAGGTAGCAAAGATGTTAGTGTGTCCCAGTGGGTCACCCCTAGATTAATTTATTTTCTACTTAACAATTAATATGTTGTGATTTTATAATTTGTTTGGCATAAATTAAAATCAAAACGTCGCAGTTGACTAATCATGGCTAAAGGTGATATTAACTTTAATCGTTGATTAATTGATCCAATAATTATATTTAACGCTTACTACGATTATTTAAACACATTACGTATAATCAATTATTTCGAAAATATTACATTAGTTAACATAAAAGTACAACAGATAAATCGTTAACCAGTAGCTAGGTTGGAACCTTCGATGTAGCAGAGTAAATTACCGCTTTACTCTCTCGGCCACCCCGCTCCCTACATCAATGTGATGGATCAATCAATGGCGGTTGTTTGCATAACAGATTATAGCCTGATTGCATTTTGTTTATCTACTGGAATTAATATAAACATATGCGATGCTGTTTCCCAATGCCTTTGGCATACACTGTTACATAAATACAAACGTCTGTATAGCTCATATAGCTCTTTGTTATACATATATACAGATTAGGGTATATGTAAAGTTTCGATACATATTTGAAATACAAAATGTTTAATAATCTATGTACACCTAAATAAGTAGTTGCAGTTTGTGTTTGATGGGTAATAACACCAATCAGTTTATCAATGTAAGGCAATAGAGAAGCAGAAGCAAGGGACCATACTACAGATGCGAATGGTACTGAATTATATTCCAAATGATATATCGTTGATAGTTGTACTCTTTATCAAAAGCTTTGTGGTACAGTTTCAATTAATGGACCGTTGAAAACAAAATAGTTACGGAGCAGTAAATAAAAGAAACGAATTACATAGAGTGCGGATAATTTATACTCTCAGTATGGTTAGTCTGAATATAGGGTTTAGGGTATGTGTTGGTGCGATTTTGTTATTAAAAGTATTCTGTAAAACTTTCATAACTACCTAACGTACCGAACTCAAACTTATACAGTTTATTTTGATTGGTAATAATAGTTATTCATAACAACAAGGCATAGATTAGTATCAAGAAAAAGTCATCGGTAGTACAGCCGGCCAAACGTAAGCTGGCACTTGGCTCCTAGGTAGAAACCCTGTATTCGTCGTTCTGAAAATATCGACGGCCAAATTAACGCTGGGCATAACCATCGGCCCGTAAGTAAGCTGTTCTATTCCAAGGTTGTTAGAGAACAAGGTTGAAGCATTAGACCGTTTTCGTGGTTCAAGCCAGCCAAGTGCGGTGACGTCACGCAGTGACAGGCCCTCCGATAAGTCGCACTAGCTCAAGCAATGCTTGGCATCTGTTCACACAGTACACATTGTATAATGTTTGTTGATGTGCATATTTGTTGTTGTAATAATGTTGACAGTGCATATCTGTGTGTGTAATATAGACAGCGAATATTTAGTTTGTATTATTATTTTGTCAATTTGCCTTTAATTTGTAAGTGATTACACTTCTCGAATATGGAATGAATACAGTATGAAAACTTCATCTAAAATGAGACTTAATAACAGTGCTCAATAAACAAATTATCTCTTATTTTTTATATAGCTAAAATACAAATTACCTCTTCTGGGCCGGATTTAGTATTTTGACGCCCCTAGGTCCAATAATTTTTTCCGCCCCCTAGTCTGGTTAAAGTTACTTCCCCAAAAACCTTTATTAAACAATTATATCAGGCCTATATGTTAATTGCTTAAACACCATTCCACGATGCAATTTTATCATTGCAAGTTTTTTGAGTAATTTAGGCTACTTGGTTCTGGGCTTAACAAAATGCCGACTTAAAACACTTTTAGTAATGTTATGTATTAAATAGTAAATAGTGAGCTCACGTTTGTGGGACTGAAACAAAACGACCCAACCCGCAGAGCATTCCCGAAACAAAGCATGGCCATTACTATGTTAATAACTTAGGTTTTGTTCAATTTAGTCATTTGTGCAAATAAATAAAAAACTCTGTAATACATTATAAAATAGGTTTAATCTCAGAAACATAGCTTACATGAAGTATTTTGATAACGTGACACAAAAACTGTGATATAAAGTAAAACTAGATATTTTTAGTTAAGAAAAATAGTTAACTTTACCAACAATTATATTTTGTTCCAATGAACTTCAAAATAAGAATGATTTTTTTTTTTTGTAATCAACTCAAACAATATGTTAAGTTATGGCTATTTATTTTTATTTCTAGATATTTTTTAAATATTATTTTTCTCTCGGCCGTGTGCCCCCTGGGAGCTTGCGCCCATAGACCCGGGCCTATTGGGAAATCCGGCCTTGTACCTCTTCTAAAACGTAATTAAAGATCCTAAAAGAATTATACTGCAACTTTACATTTACTTTACTCATGATGCCTGTCGACAAATTGAAGCGCCCCAATAAATTTTAAAAAGTAATAACAGGCTCAATAAAAGCTACAAATCGTTAAATTTTCTTCGGTCTATGGTTACCAAATTGAACAAACACTTCATATAAACCTAAATAAGTAGCGTATACGATATTATAAAATGTTCTTTCCGTTTTGTAAAAGTATTTTTAGTTATATACATATATAACAATAATGTTATTATTATTTTTGCTACAGAATCACTAATTATAACTTTGTAATTATTCACTGTACATGGACATGGATATTATTAAGTAAAATTAACTAAATAGAAATTAACAAGAAATTAAAGAAAAATGATTACTGTATTATAATTGAAACATTTTTTGTTACATATATATACATAAAAATAAAGTTGAAGTGTCTGTGATTTCGAAATAAGCACTTTTACTTTCTTACTATACTATAGTATAGACAAAGTATAGTGGTCGCAAAAAAATCGATATCGATTGTGGAAATATCCGTTTTGGGACCCCCTGAGTCCAAAAAGTGTGTGTTTTTTTACAAAATGTCTATCTGTATGTCTGTCTGTATGTATACAAAGGTAGAGAGAAAACTTTTCGATCAATTTCGAACAAATTTGCACCAAACATATCAATTAGGCCTGTATAGATGCACTAAAGGTTTTGAAAAATGTTGAAAAAACTCCCAAAAAATCAGTTATTATTTTTTTTATAAAAAACGGCTCTAACGATTTTTATAAAATTTGGCTTATTCGTAGCCCTTAATGTACCCTACCATATGTAGCAAGAAGCAGATGGCTGTGCCAGGTCACTGCGTGACGTCACAGCTAGCAGGCATTGTGGACTGCAGGGCGAGGCGGGAATGCGTCAACCTATATACTCTATCAACCTTGGTTTTATTCAGCCACCTCCTAGCCTCCGATTCTCAGTTAATGGGCACGCAGTCGTTAACTCGCTGTTGTAACTCGATGGAAATGCTTCAGTAAAATAAAATTTAGATGTTCTTAATCTACATAAAGTACGGATTCTAACAGTATAAAAAACTTTTATTTTAACATTTATTTCGAATTTTTATAATTGAAAATATTTGAGAATTATCACAGACTGACATGGAAAAGTTACTAAGCGAGGAAATTTTTTATTTTTGGGTTATAAACAAACTTCCAGCGGGAAAGTTGTAGCCAATGAATTGATCTAAACTATCCAATTCACCGATTTGTGATAAAATGATTACATCATTATGAAATCATTTTTTAAATGAGCGCGAGGAGGTTCGGCGCCACAACTCCCGAAGTACAGTTGATTGATACGGGAATAACGTTTATGTACATATTGTTATTTTAAGGTAATATAGTAAATCACTTGTTCCCAGGTAATTATGCTAGCTAGAAAAAAAGTAAGCATTTTATTTTAACATAAACTAATTATAATTTATAATTAAAATTTGATATTATTGAAGTGGACACAAAAAGTTAAGTTGGAGGTTAACGCTTAAAAATAATATCATTATTACGTACATTCAAAGAAATAAAATTAGAGATCAATGATGGAAAAATAAAATCGTAATTACGTAAAAAAATGAGTTTCATATTTAATTAAAAGAATTAACTTATATCGAATTAAATTAAAAATAATAACTAACTGAAACAAGTAATAATAACTTTTACGACACCTGACTACTAAAGACGCATGTAACCACTCACTCGGATAAGCCACAACTGAACACAACTAGGGTGTAAACTATTAGTCATGAGGCCATCACCCCCGTGAGTCACCGGACGCGGGTGGGTCAATGTCAAGGCGTATTAAAGAAGGTGTGTGCATCGAGGAGCGTAAACTCGTCCGGCCCGCGCAGCTACGTCACGTGCTACACACTTAACCAGTAGTTCCGAGCGCAATTGTAAGCTTCTGCTCAAACTGCGAATTAAATACTTTATGGTTGTCTAAAAATTAAGTTTTTGGTATCAATGGAAAGGTAATAAATTGAGCATTAAAATGATCTATGTCCATGGTCAAATATTTCTAGGCGTATAAATTTTGAAACCAGCCTAAATCTAATATACGGGTTTGAATGACATATCAACTACCCTAAGCGAGGAAGTTTTTTACTATTACTTTCGGGAGGCATTCAAAAACATAGAAATGTAGAGAATAAAATGTAGTAAATACTGACATCAATTTTTTTTATGAAAGTTATAGCTGTCCTACATACTGTAATAAGATTGTAATCAGAACCATAGTTACTCGCTTCTTGTGGCGATTGAATGTACGCTAATTCAATTTTTTATGAGTTCTCATTTCCCTTCGTTATTTGTTATTCAGATTGTTATGAACTGGTAAATTTTGTTTAATGTATAAATGCAATTTTTTAAAGAGTCGACAAATTTAAGTAGCTCTATAGGGTAAAACCTTTTACCATCAATAAGTTTATTTTACCATGGTGATTTTTAAAGTTTATTTGTTTTGTTTTGTTTACTAGGAATACTATTACTAGTAGGCTATTAAATTTACTTTTCAAAAATTGAAATTATCTAAAATTGTGATGGTTTAGTTAGCCTACCCAAGGATAAATAATAAATAAAAATTAATATAAACTAATTATCAATGAAATAATTAAAAAAATTGTAGTCTAAGTGATAATTAAAAAGCCGTGGTGAAAACAACATTGAGTTTTATTTCACTACTAACCCTAGATTACTTATGTTAAAATTTTGTCACGGGATTACTTGAGTATCGTAAATTTGACTACTAGCAAATATTAAATTTTTTTTACTGTACTAAAATAATTTTGTAATTATTTTTTTAAATTGAAATTGTATCTAGCATATTTTAGGGCTATATATATTTTTTAAAAGAGTTATTCATCAAATAAATAAAATAATTTGTACCACCAATATTTAATTTTTGTTACTCTTTAAAATTATTTAATAAGATACAACAGCATTTCAGTTACGGCTTAAATTCTGTCTACTTCGAACATAAAACAATTTTTAAACTCTAAAAATATATGTTTTAACCGTCTAAGAGTCAGACACTTTTTTACTGCTTTTGCACTTGTCATTATCACTTAGATAGAATGTATTCTATTCAAGTAAAGTGTACACTATTATATATTTTATTGTTCAGGAAAGTATGGAGAACATTGCCATGTAAACAAAATATTTAAACAAATTTCTTTAACTATTTTTTGCGTTTTAAAAGAAAAAAAAACCAAATTGGTAAACCAAAGTTTCAAAAGTAAGGGGTTTAGAAAAATACTACACAATTTTTTAGTTATAAATCCAACATATACAAAAATAGGGGAAACCCCTGCGTGCTCCACACGCCAACCTCGTTAAAACTTTCTGACACATAATCATTTTGTGTTTTCCTTATAATAATTGTTTAGGATTCATAATAACCCCAAAGCTAAGTTGGTAAATAATGTTAAATATTCAAATCAAATTTTTCGTATATTTTATAACAGCAGTTATAATAAAGGTTAAAAGAACCAGCAAGGCTCAGGTCTGTACTTTAATAAAAACCTAACCTAAAAGTTAAAAATACAAATAATTGCTTTAAAGTATGAAATCAGCTGTTAATGAAAATATTGGAGCAAACAGTTATTTTATTCAATTGATCGCTCTGGTAATAAATGTAAATACATGTGTTGGTTCATCACTCTAGGTCTAACCTAAGATTTTTCCGACTAAATTTACAAATATTGAAATACAAAATGTTTTTATTAAAATGAATTATAGCCTATGTTAATCAGGGATAGTGTAGCTTATTATTTCGTAGATCAACATTTCTTGGGAATCGATGAAACCTTACTCGTAAAAAGCTGTCTTTTTTGTTTGAGTTACCGCAGCCAAACACGGCACAAAAAGGCATTATAATTAATGGTTATTAATTGTAAGAAATGTTATTACAATAATACACTATGTTGCCTATAATTAATAACATAATTTGAAATCAAAAAAGCTTGAAAGTCGTATAGGTTTCGGCGGTAAATATGGCAAAGGAGTCTAGACTGGAGCTCCGACTGTAGCACTCTACGTCACGGGTAGGCTGGAGTGGAGGGAGAAGCTGCGCATGCACACACCTTCTTTAATACGCCTTGGGTCAATGTATTCTGAAAGGATTTTACCTGCACCTCCACCCTCCCCTCGTCATGGGTCCGCAAGTGCCAGCTTACGTTTGGCCGGCTGTACTAAGGTTTGAACCTGCAGCTTAGTTTTACTGACTGAATATCATCTGACTGTTTTCTCTTCCTATTCATTATCGATCTTAACAAAGTAAATAATAATAAAACTGCTTTATATACCAGTCACCAATAATTTGTTAAAGTTTTCGACACCAACTAAATAAAAATATAAATATAGACAAATATTTCTTAAAATAAGCATTGAATTTTTCTTTGAAAAAATAATATTTAGTTTAAGTACTTGTATTTAAAAGGGCAAACACACTTTTAGAACTCTGTAATGTCTGAGCTACGGCTGTATAATTTATTGTATTTTTTCCACAATTTTCGTATTAGATAACACTGAAGTAATAGGATCTACGAATTTGTTATTCTTGGAACGTTAAAATAAACACTAACAGCTCGCACTGCGTAGTGAAACGGGAAAACAGATGAGCAAACTCCAGTTTGTTTCCTTTGATAATAAAACTCAATTGTCTCTTCGACTTTTCAGAAATTGTATTCCTTGAGTATTGAGTTTGTACACTGTTTAATTTGCATGTATAAAATCGTTTTCAATTCGTCGAAAAATCGTCAGATGTTTATTGCCTCAGAGTTGAAATTATTTCCAAACACTCGGAGTTTATTGGGGTAACAACAAACGAGTAAATAGTAGAAACTAGTTATTTAGTTTGTTTAGTCTGTCCGACAAATAAAGCCCATTGTTTTGTTGTAATGTTATTTTAATTCATAATAGAAAGCAGAAAACTATTATAAACAATAACTTTTTGAGTTAATGCTTTTGTTATAAGTTTGTAAATAAATAATTGTTGATTTATTTATTAAATTGTGTTTTATTTATATATGCAAATTTAAGTTTAATGTTTTACTAAAGAGTTATGTGGTGTTATACTTTTCCAGTGTATAATTATTTTGTTTTATTTAAGAGTAAAGTAATTATTTTGTCTCCATTTAAGTATTCTAGTTGTGGGTTCTTCGATACATTTGTTGGTTAGTGAACATATGCCTAGTTCTGTAGGTTTATGTTTTCTTAATAGTTTATAAATGTGTTAGCTAACAGACATTTGAAAATAATTTGGATTTATTGTGTGTGTGTACTTTAAAGGTTTTAGCGGTCAACTTTAAACTAACTTAAGATTTTTAATATGAAAGGGATCGTGCGACACAACATTTAATATTACTTTTACATCCGTTGTTTATGACTCTTTTCACTTTCAGTAGCCTATATTATAATCATTGTTCGACCTATTTGCAATTTGAAATAATAAGAGAAAATTTAACACAATCCCAATGTCAAGCAACTCGATAATTATTTCGTTGAGAATGAGTAAAATTATTAAATGTTGCATAGCAAGACTTCTTTCCAATTAAACATTTTGAAGTTATTTTCACGGTGGTTTCAAGATGGTTGCAAACCTTTTCATTTTCCCGAAATTTTACACTTTTTTAAAACTTGTAAAAACGTGCTGAACTGCATAATGGTTATAATGGTATATTATCAAATTATGTTTGGTAAAATTGAGAATACTTCAAATAAATCCTATAGTTATAATAACTACATTTTTAAAAGCCAAAATATTGGACGTTTAAAGCTACCATCTTGAAGTGGGACAAAGTAATTAATTAAAAAACTATAAAAGAGAAAACAAATATAAATTTAACGTATAAGTTATTTATGTGAGGCTCTGACTTGTATAGGTCAAAAGCTTTAGAAAAGTCGACGAACAGACCAGACGATTTGGAATCACCATTCATCGCCATGTAAACTCTGCCAACGAAGTCAGTCACGGCATCTTCAGAGCTTCTACCCTTAGTGAACCCATATTGTTGTTGGCTAAAGAATTTAGTTTTGTTTAGAAAATTTAAAAGTCTTACTTCAATAATTTTCTCAATGACATTTGGAAACACAGACAATAAGGTGATCGGTCTGTAGTTACCCGGCTCCTCTAAGTTTCCCTTCTTAAAAATAGGAAACACGATAGCCTGTTTTAACGGCTTTGGGAAAACACCGGTACTAAAACTTAGGTTAATTAAGACGGCTAATATCGGTGCCATTATGTCAGCGATTTGCTTCAATAGCATTACTGTTATTTGATCAAAGCCGGTCGACTTTTTATTTTTTTAGATATAAGATAGTGGCTTTTAATTCCGTCGCTGTGGTTGGCATTATAAACATTGATAATTCCTGAGATGGTAAGGTATTTAGTTAACGACAAGAATTATTTACTACGGTTACATTATAATTATTACAAAAGTCAATGAAATAGTTGTTAAGCTCAATTACAATTGCATATATAAAAATTTAAGTTATTTATGTGAGGCTTTGAATTGTATAGACCAAAATAATTTGCTCGCATGAGCGTACGAGTACCAATATGTCGATAAAACGTGATAAAAAAATGTATTTTCACAGCCGGATTAGCAGACGTAGCGTCGGTGGCGTTTGTCCCGCCATATGTGACTTCAATTCTATGAGCAGAAATGAGTTTCCATTGTATATGTTCCAGGCTGTCGCTTTTCCATTACGAACGTTTAAATAATCCGTGAATTT
>JAGFPH010018702.1:0-16054 GCA_018207615.1 Philaenus spumarius
TATCGTGAAACCGCTGTATCGATACGTGTATCGCAACAAATCTCATCTTGAGAGGCCCGCTTTAGAGAAAGGTGTCCACTACACCAACTTCACACCGAAAAGTCATTGTGTTATTAATACTAAGTTTATTAGCGAATGGATACCTAAGGTAGGAAATGGTAAATTTTCACCAATCATGTTCCCCATAATTCGTTTTGGGGAATCATTACACGTTTTATTTATATATACGTTTTCTCACTTAATCGGCAGATTTGATCAAAATTTGGTACACACGTTGTTATTCCAAGCAGATCGTTAGCCAAAATATTATTTAACAGGATAAACATTTTTGATTTTTGATCCGAAGTAAATATCTTTTGAGGTTTGTCGCACTAGAATGAATCTTTTTTTGGGAGTTTATAAAAATAAATAAACGTAAGAGATTATTCTGCACATTTGGATTTTTTTACAATATCTTACAACTCGTTTGATTCCCACAAAATCGATTGTTATTTATAAGTATACAAAATATTTCAGCTGATAGATTTACACAATCCTGACAAATGTGACTTTGATAGATTGACAGACTGTTACATCTGTCGGTCTTTTCCAATGCCGTAGCCGTGAAAACTTTTCGGGGTTGGGATCAGGTCAGGACCGGGGACTTGAATTTAAACCCTTTTAACACGTTCACTGCTAAGGACGCACATGTGAGCTTGACACTGAACACTATGAGAAGTGGCCGAAGCAAAGTGCATTGCGTGCTTCGCAGGCCAACCCCATATTGGGAGTATTTTCAATACACAGTGCATTGCGCGCTTCGCACGCAAATTTTAAGCCTATGTGCTATGAACGCAGATGTGCGTCCGCTTTAAAATATTAGTGATTATTACTTAGAAGGGTTCAAAAATAAAAAATAAAGTAATTTCTACTCATTTAGGCTATAAATATAAAAAATAAAAGGTCAGCTCCTAGCGTAGGAAATACGAAATTGGCGTAGCAGTGAACGTCAACACCAATTTCCATACTTATTTTTAAAATGAATGATTTTGTTTTGCTAGAGAAAAGTATTTTTGTTAAACCTTCATAGTTTTCTTATTTAATAGATCAGATCAAGGGCACAACTCACAAGAGAGTAAGGCTGTAGCCACTGCATCCATGTGTATTGTACGTTGTAGTTTAATTAAGCAAATAAAAAATATTAGTATGCATGCAATGCACAACGATGTAAAATATGTTGTTGGATCCTCTGTTGTGTTGTCTATTTTATAATTTAACTTGCACATTTAAACCTAGTATTAAATTTTACTGCTAAACTTCTGGGTTTTTTTTTTGGGTTGGGGGTCATCACCCCCTAACCACTCTGGCTACGGCCTTGGTCTTTTCCAACTAGCACTCCTTTTCTTTACTCTAAACTCCGATCTCAGAAATATATCATTAGCATGCATCGTTGCCTAACGTATACTTTATGTTCTTATTATTACAGCAGAATTACTAAGCTGTATCATTAAAATTGGTTGAACGTTTTGTAAACACGCTGATACCTGTATTGACTGTTCCCTTCGTTACCTGATTTACACACCACCCTGTAATAACAGCGAATTAATCCACACACAACAATTTTCCTCCAATGTTAATATTAGAAATGTTTATACTGACTTTTGGCATCCGTTTCGCTCAGCACTTGTTCAAAATTAATGGTTCTGTGAAAATGCTTCTGCTAGGGAGGGTTCTTTTAAATCCTTCAGTGCGGCTCTTTCTTTGTTATTAAAATACTTTAACTTTAGATTCAGAAAGAAAGATTAATGTTGTCGACTTACTCGCTTCGTGATGTGAAGTAATATTTCCTACGGACATATCTGTGTTTAAGGTCTTTAATATACATAGTAATAATAATAATAACCTTTTGTTTGTACTATCTCATAATAATCCGTACTTGTATTGGGCTCAACATGGCTTTATTCCTGCTAGATCCATTATTACTAATCTATCAAATTAAAACAAATTATATATCTAGGAAACTGGATAATAGGGGGCAAGTATTTTATGTAGTATACACTGACTTTGCGAAGGAGTTTGATAAAGTCAATCACATCACTTTGTTTCAAAAAATAATTTGTTTTTTATGTTTTTTCTTTCTATCTGTTTTTTTGTGACAATATATAACTTATTGTGGTTTGAAATATATTAGTTTTATAACGGGGTCCGATGTTTCTCAGGGCAGTGTTTTGGAACCTTTATTGTTTAATATGTTCATTAATGAAATAACTTTGTGTCTTGATAATTGTAAATATTTAATGTATGCTGGTGATTTCAAAATTTTAAAAATATTAAAATATTACTAGTTATGATTTTAAAACATTAAAATAAAAGTTTTCAACGTAAAAATGAAATACAAAAAAGACAGACAATGGAAATCAACTCAATATGTTTATTCAATACTTCTGCGTCTGCCGGCATCGCTGGATATATTCATGAATACATTATCAAGGGGAATTGAAACAAAGTTTAGTTGGTTTAATCAGATGATTTGAATATTACGTTTCTATGAAACTGTGTACTCTATACAATACTTGTACTAATTAGGTTGAAGCGGTATAACCACGTCTTTGTGGTGGGTTATGTTGTAAAGCTTTTATTGGAACTAAAGTGTTTATGGAAATTTAAAACTCATTTTCCAGTGTTTGTCCAGGTACAGAGTGTCAGAAAGTCAGATGAAGTCAAAAATATGAATTCACGAATTAAAGGAATATCTGGTAATAAGTCAGAATTGTCAACACTTATATTACCACCCCTTAACAATAATGTTAAAAGCCAATAAAATCAAAGAAAAATTCCTTAATCTGACATTTCGTAAAATGTAGGGTGTTTAAAAAACTTCGAGTTTTTTCTTTAAACTGTAGGTCCTGTAACTACAATTTTTGGCAGTAAAAATTTATAAGTTAACTTTTTTCAGACTTAAAAAATATTTTATACTACATCCCCTATCATCCAGTACCCTATATGTATAATTTAGAAAATTTGATAGATTAGTATTTATGGATCTAGCAGGAATAAAGCCATGTTAAGTCCAATACAAGTACGGTTTTGTATGAGATAGTACAAACAAAAGGTTATTACTATAACTTCTAATCTGTTTGTAGATTGAAGACCTCAAACACAGATACGTCCGTAGGAAATATTACTTCACATCTCGATGCGAGGAAGTCGACAACATTAATCTTTCTTTCCGAATCTAAAGTTAAAGTATTTTAATAACAAAGAAAGAGCCGCACTGAGGGATGTAAAAGAACCCTCCCTAGTAGAAGCATTTTCACAGAACCATTAATTTTGAACAAGTGCTGGACGAAACGGATGCCAAAAGTCGGTATAAACATTTCTAATATCAACATTGGAGAAATATGGTTGTATGTAGATTAATTCGCCGTTATTACAGGGTGGTAAGTAAATCAGGTAACGAAGGAAACAGTTCAATACAGCTAGTAATACAACTTAGTAATTTGCGGGAAGTCATATATGAATTTATAACTATAATCGTGGTTTGACAGATTTTTTCTTACAATTACGTGCTTATTTTCAAGATCAAAAATATGAATTTTTATTTTTAAACTTAAGTACGAGAAAACATGTAGACGAATTTTGTTTGTATTTATTACCAGGGGCTCCGCCCCTGCTCATTTCTCTCGCCAACCTGCGCGTTGACTCGAATAAAGCAAATGCAAACAGATTACAGTGGTGGATAATCTGATATTTTCACTGAGAATGACGATTGATTAGGACAGAGGCACTTGGATGGGGAAGGATGATGGGGATGCAGAATCATACATCCTGACGCATTCAAAGTATGGCCTAGTTTTTTTGTGAGCGGAACGAAGTAGCGCGGAGGCCGAGGTGCAAACAAATTCTGCTAATATATATTTCGTACGCGAAATTCACTCAACTCAAGTCATCGGTTCGGCTGCGTGAACGATGTTGAGATCTATTTTATAATGGATACTTTCATATTCGTGGTAATATATACATATATGTATATATAAATACCTTAGTAAAAGTATGTAAAACATTCCAAGCCGGAGACCAGGTAACAAGTCAAGTCCCGCCACTTGAAACTGTTTTTGAAAGTCACTGAACAAAGTTAAATTATGAATTTTTACTACCAAAAAATTATACGAACCTATATTTTAATGAAAAATCTTTATTTTACAAAATGTCAGGTTAGGGGTTTTTTGTTTTAATTTTATTGGCTTTTTTCATCATTGTTAGGATTACACAAAATATAAGTGTTGGCAACTCTGAATTAATATTTACCAGATATTCCTTTAATTCATTTTTTCATATTTTTTGCGAACGTTAGTTTTTTAAATAATGATATTCAATACTAGAGGAAACTCATGCGTGCTCTGCACGCCAACCCCGTTAGAACCTTCTATACACATAATCATGTTATGTTTTCTTTATGATAAAAGTGTAGGATTAATAATAACCCCAAAGCTAAGATGGTAAATAATGTTAAATGTTCAAATAAAATTATTCGTATATTTTATAATATCAGTTATATTACTGGTTAAAAGAACCAGCAAGGCTCAGCAAATCTACACTTTAATAAAAACCTAACCTAAAAGTTAGAAATAGGTACAAATCCTTCAAAGTTTGAAATCAGGTGTTAATGAAAAATTAGAGCAAACAGCTGTTTTATCTGTAATTTTATTGAATTGGTTGCTATGGTAGTTTATGTAAACATATTCAAGAAATATGACATGTTGGTTCATCAGTCTAGGAATTTTTTCAGACTAAATTTACAAATATTGAAATAAAAAAATGTTTTTATCAAAATGAATTATAGGCTAGTCTATGTTACTCAGTGACAGTGTAGCTTTTTATTAATAAAACGTTTTTTTAATCGGTTCAGTAGTTCCAGAGATTACCCCCTTCATACAAACAAACAAGCAAACAAATGTTACCTCTTTATAATATTAGTGTAGGTATCACCTGATAGATTTATACTTTCCTGAGAAATTTGACTTTGATAGTCTTGACGGACTTCCAAAATTACTTAATTTACCAGCACAGTTTTGTATTATAAACCGTTACCCGACTGCTCTGACACTCTGTACCTGGACAAACACTGCAAAGTGAAATTTAAATTTCCATAAACACTTTAGTTCCAACAAAAGTTTTACGTTAAAACATAACACACCACAAAGACGTGGTTATACCGCTTCATCTAATTAGTACGAGTGTTGTACAGAGTACATTGTTTCATAGAATTGTAATATTCAAATCAGCTGATTAAACCAACTAAACTCTGTTTCAATTCCACTTGATAATGTATCCATGAATATATCTAGAGATGCAGGCAGATGTTAGTAGTATTGAATATTGAGTTAATTTACATTGTCTGTCTTTTTTGAATTTTATTTTCAAGTTGATGGTTTTAAAGTTCTGTAACAATAAAAATCAATGTTATTTATAAACACAGAATCTCACAATAATTGATTCTGTTAATATACTATTATAAGTTGTGAGATTTTGTATTCAAGTTTTATTACATCAAGTATATTTTCTCACAAGTCAAGCTCAATATTTATGTATAGAGTGTAAAATAATTACTTATACACCTCAATATAATTTAAATAATTTAATTTAAATCAGGAGGCTATTCATTGTCTTTGTGAGTAGACTAATTTCACAAACAGTTGGTTGAAACCCTAAAACATATAAACTTAATTTTGGAAATTCTCTCAAATCACGTCAATTTTTCAGATACGTGATTGCATTATTTATTTTTTAAATAGTAATATTAGAATGGAAACTAAGTTATTATTGGTGGAGTGCTTACGGTTGATGGATTATATACATACAATTTTAATGATACACCAAAACGTCATCTGGGTACCATGATCAGTGCTCATTATCTACTCTCGACCTTAGATTTCAACATACGAGTCACTGCATAGCTCAGCTTCCCTATGGAAATTCGCTAATTATACAATATAGCACAAGCAGTAAATTCAAATACTGGAAGTTGTAGTTAAAGGCATGACTTGGATTCAATAAAACAATTTGTTTTTACAGTTCAGACGTTTGGAACGTGATCCAATAACATTATCGAAGGAATGATCGTTAAAATTGTTTATCGCAAAGTAATGGCGATAAATCGATTTATTCTCAACGTTAGCGAGTATCGAGAGTCTGAATGCAATTAATTAATTTACTTTACTTCGTCCGATTGTAAGTGGGAGTTAGTCGAAGTGCTTTATCCAAAAGGTTACCCTTAGTCTTGTACATTAATTCGCTGAGGAATGTTGTTATCGGATCATTACGTGATTATTTTTGAAACGATTTGTACAAAAGAAGTATAATTTGAATCGTTCCAAAGAAAAATCCAAAGAACTCCTGACGTGAGTTAAGCGAATTTCCAAAATTAAGTTTATTATTTGTTTTCGGGTTTCAACTGTCTGGGTAATTGGTCTATTCACGAAAGCGCTGAATAGCTGCCTCCGAGTTCAAAACGTATTAGTAGAATTTGTTCGCACCTCAGCCTGCAGCCCCAGCTCACGTGCTCCTTCATTCCGCTCGCAGCAGAAACACTCGCTTTGCTCGCCCTTGCAACTCAGATTACTGATTGCTTGAGTTTTCACCTCGACCATGTGCGCTTGGATTATGAAGTGCTTCTCTTCGCTCGCAATGTACTAACTCGAATTGTGTGGTACTTTTATAGTATTTTATGTTTTGATCGATTTCGGTGGAATCAAACGGGCTATAAGGTCGTGTAAAAAACCGAAATGTGCAGAATAATCTGTTATATTTATATAGTCCAAATAAAACTGGAAAGGTATTCTATGAAAATGAAAGTGGAGAGGGTGTGAGAGGCTCGTAGCCTTCTGGACGAATGGCAGGCGAGCTTTGTTGGCAGTAGCGGTCCCTTGTTGCCAGTTCTACGGAAGTGACAATCTCACGTGCTGTCAGTGTCGTTGTACTACATATAATCTGGCAACACCAACACTGTTCTTCGAAACACCACTACCGCAGACCCTTTCCTGTTTTCTTCAAACTATAGTTTTAGGTAAATCCCCCAAAAAGCTGAATTCTAGTAAGAAAAATCTTTTTTTTAGCAACCAACAGTATTTTTTATGAAAAATGTTTACTGTATATTAATTCAAATCAAACCTCTCTTATTACATATTATAAATAAAACAGCTGAGTTGGATCAAAAACTTAACATCATTTACGGTAGCCCTACAATGAAGAAAAAAAAACATGTTTATTTGCAACCAATTTCGAAAATTTAGAATCAGGTAATTAATCTTCACAACTAACAAAAGCAAACAAATGTGCTTTAAGTCAAACACCTTGTGTTACTCATTATATTGTTTCCTAATGTTGGTGATGTCAACATTTTTGTTGAAATGTTAATTTTTAAATATTAATGGTGAAATTACAACAGATGCCATAATTCGAATAATTGGGAATGGTCGAGTATATTTCGATATTTGTATTACATTAGCTATGTATAGATCAGCTCAATAGTCATTTTCTGGAAAATATCAGAGTATATAATAATCTGTTTGCATTGGCTTGACTTTGGGTTGTCCCCGTTGTTGTAAGTATTAACTATTGTAGTTACTATTAAAATTTTGAAAAACTTATTCTTCACTAGGCCTATCTGACCAGTTTGAAATACTGATTTACCATATCGCATTTTGGTTATATTTTATATCTTGAAAATTTTCTCACTTCTACATTTTTTATAAAAGTAAAAATCTCTGTCCAATCAATAGTCATTCCCGTGAAAATATCAAAGTACACAATAATCTATTTCCGTTTGATTCGCCACGCGGGTTAGTGAATGAAGCCAGCAGGGGTTGGAACGTTGGAACACTCTAGTATTTATACATAAAAAGTAAATTATCAACTGGGTATCATGTTCCGTAGACAGCCTGTACTGTATATGTGTGCTCATGTTAACAATATAGGGTTGTTTCCAATTAGTAATATGACAAAAACACCCTTCAGAGCTACGTTGACATCTGTCCACTGTTTGTTTGAAATAATATTTTTATTTTGTTTGTAACAGACTGACAATGTTGCTCGACAGCTTGGATTAAATCAACACAGTCGTTATTGGGGAAAATATAGTTAGTATTAATTTAAAGCCTTATTCAAGAATTGGAATGCAATCTCTTGAAAGTTGTCCTGCAGATAAACTTTATTTATCTTTTTTATTTTCGGTATAATTAAATGCATTTACGCAGACCTCCCTCCTGAATGGTACTGCATGACTCACATCTCACTTGCGTTCAAATAAGAAGCACTACCCACTAAAACATCCTCCCTCCCTACGTACATGCTCTGGGGAGAGCGGTAGCAGCGTCTAGGGAACTCCCTAACGGCTGCAAGGTGAAATCTGTACCTTCACTAAAACATACTAAAAATTGTTTAGTTACGTGCATGGTGGATCTAAAATTGTAGAGGCTCAGCTGACCTCAAACTATTAGCGTAGCTTCTGGAGGCTGGTCAGAATGACTACTATCAGGTCAGCAGGACTTTTATTCACGGAACCTAGAATCAGAGGAATGATCTGGGCGACCCACTGCTGCAGCTTTTCAGCTGAGATGTTGCCTGTTTTGTTGGGCACTCAGCGCTGCTTTGGTGGCAGGCCCGCGGGGAAGAGTTGTTGACCTCCCTGCGTCCGACTCGCCTTCGTCGGCATCTGAAACGAAATTGTTATTAACGAAGGTTTCTACCTTCTTGCTGGAAGCTCTCTTTCTACGTCTCTTGGCTGAAGTTCTGACGTCGGCCGTTGGTCTCTTCGCTGCAGTGAATTCCTGTAACAGAAGTACATACAGGAGTAGGAGGTTTGGGCTGGACGGCAGGACCTTTTATCAAAAACTGAGTAGCTGACCCAGCAGACGTGGTGGCAGCACCGGAGGAACAACCCTGGGACTAGGCCCAGCTCTGCCCCACCGAAAGCGCCGCGTCTGTTCCTTGCCAGTTCCGCCTGCTTATGGGCCTGGCAGCCCTTCCAGCTCCCAACGTGGCTAACTGCAGGAAATCTTGGCCTCACACACTTAAGGCACCTGACTGGTTGTTTGCAGTTGACGGAAGAGCGTCAAACGGCGTAGCACTGGGTGATTTAAATCTTCGATTTGAATTTAGTCCTAGAAGTTCTTGTAAAAATAGCGGTGAAGTTACCGCCTCTCTTTAGTTTAATATCGAAGTTGTTGCTTCGGGTCCTGGTACCCCTAACTACATGCCTTACCAGCAACCTGAACCCCTTTTTCTTCACCTCCTTCTTAATTAAGCTTAATTACTTACTTTATTTCCTTACTTTTTTGTATGACGCGTTTCGGAGATTTACTCCATTATCAGACACTTATCACTCTTGCGATTTCGTCAAACATTACATAACAACACATAAACACAAACACTGAGTAGACATTAAAACACTTTTTGCGCGTGGCATGCATCCCGTATGATGGTCCAAGGGCAACTCTTATTATTTCTGTGTCTAAAATGTTGGATTCAGTGAGGCGTTCTCTCAGAATATCTATTGTTTCGTGGATGGGTATGTTTGTATAAAGATTGACTATATCAAAAGAGGCGATTTTATAATTTGGTTGCAAGGTTATGTCATTGATCTTATTTACAAATTATATTCGGGTTTTAATGCTATGGTTGTTTTTTTAAATTTATGCTGTTGCGTATGATTAAAGCTAGTTTTTGAGCTGTCTCACTGAATCCAACATTTTAGACACAGAAATAGTAACAGAATTGATCAACATTGTATCGGTAATATTGGGGCAAAACTAATTTACTTTCGTCAATAAATATTATATCAAAAAAGAAGGTTTAACTATGGGTTCGCCATTTTCGGGTCTAATAGCGAACATCTATCTGACCCATTTCGAAAACAAGTACAGTACCTCCTATCAAACCTAAATAAAATGCACAACCAAATAATATTATGCAAGATATGTTGATGACACATTTGTAATGTTCAATGCTACCAGTAGACAGATAGAAAAGCTAACAAACTATATTAACAGTATTAACAGTTATATGAAATTCACATGTGAAAAAGAAAAGGATGCAAAAGTAAATTTCCTGGATATAACTGTAGTAAAGCATAAAGATAATTTCCAGTTTAAAATTGACAGGAAACCTACAAC
Source organism: Philaenus spumarius (assembly GCA_018207615.1). NCBI lineage: Eukaryota > Metazoa > Arthropoda > Insecta > Hemiptera > Aphrophoridae > Philaenus > Philaenus spumarius. The sequence goes on from JAGFPH010018702.1 coordinate 10,152, forward strand.
CACAGACATCACTATTCGTTCCACATCGCACCACCCCACATCTCAAAAACAGCCGCCTACAATAGTATGTTACATAGACTCATTACAACAAATACTGCTCGGACAAGAAGCTTACTTGGGCTAGCTGAATACTATTAAATATATTGCCACAGCCAACGGTTATAAGGCATCTAAGATTAACACCTTATTAAATAATAAACACAATAAAAACAGTAAATCTTTAAAATCTCGTGAAAAAACCACCTTCATATCCTGTGAGTACAAAAACATACTACCGAATATAGCTTCCAAAAATTTCAGAAAATTAAACATTACTACAGATTTTTGAACCAACAACAACATCCAAAAACTTCTCAGTCAAAAAAAATTAAGATATAAAACTGGGATTTACAAACTTATTTGCGATTAATGTGATTCGTTCTATATAGGGCAAACAGGAAGAGCGTTCCATTAGAGGTTCTAAGAAAATGTGCCCAAAAAGAACATATATGGCAATAAATCAAACTATGCACGCCACCTGATGCACGAAAAACACGTCTAGTAACCTTGTTACTACAGTTGTCCTTGGACCACCATACGGGATGCATCCCACGCGCAAAAAGTGTTTTAATGAGTACTCAGTATTTGTGTTTATGTGTTTTTGTGTAATGTTTGATGACCTCGCAAGAGTGATATGTGTCTGATGATGAAGTAAATCTCCGAAACGCGTCATACAAAAAAAGAAGAAGAAAGTCACGTGACGGAAAAAAAGTATAAGTAATTAAACTTAATTATATTACGTTTACTTGGATACCAAAGAAACTTGAATCTCCTTCTTAATCTTTACATTGTCGGATAAGGGATCACCATAAGAAAACAAATTCATATAATATACACACACTGGTCCGGAATTGATTTTTCGTCTGTCGGCCGTTTTTTGAACATTAATGATAACTTTAGAAATAATTAAGATTGTTCATGATAATAACTAAATATATTTCAAAACTTATGAAATGCTTAAGGGTCTGCTCCAGTAAACGAGAAAGCAACCGGAAACGAAAGCGCTTTTCACTATATTCCTATCTAAACAGTGCAATTTCTTGCAGCTGAGCGCTTTGACATTGCCTCATTTTATAAGTCTATCTTTTGCAATTGAGTGTTGAAAAAAAAAAAAAACTGAATATTCTTTATAATATTTCGGATCCGGCATGCAAATTATTTTTCATTGTGTTAGGAAAAAAATTTAAACTTCGTACTTACAAAATGTCAATTACATAACAAATCAAAAGCATTAAAAAAAAACAAATTACAAAACGGATACGTTTGTGACTGTGCTTAAAATGAGACCTTGCAAACAATTTTATGATAAAAAATAAACGAATAAATGGTTTGAAATTTAACATTACTCTTATGTGATACAAATCCAAGATGGCCGCCACTACAGCAGACCCTTGATGTATGTTTCGCTTTGGAAGAATTATTTTAAAATCTATAGAAAGGTTTAAATTTGTTATACGCACTACGTCCAGTATACCAATAATAAAAACTTTATTTTGTAATTTTTTCCGAAATGGCGGCAATTTGGATTTTCGTACGATAAATACCTCGAAACAGTAATTAATTTTGTTTTTAATTACAAAGTGATTTTAAAACTCTGTTTCGAAGGTACCCGAATTATCGACACAACTGTTCTAATTCTAATGTTATAAAAAACCAATAACCTATAGTAATGGACAAAGTGTGCTAAAAACGATGACGTCACGGTTTTAGGTTTTTAATTTCACGCCTTGAATTTGACGGTCGAAGGGAAACTGCGTTTATATGCAAAGTAGATTATGAACGTACAAAAATGTGATTTAAACTTTTCAAGGTAGCGAAGTGCGAGATGCTGTTTGCATAACAGTTTGAAACAGTCGTGCTTTTTCCTCTGACTACTGAGTATACAAACTATTTAGGAAGACCTACTGTGCGCTTCACAGGTCCCATCAGTGGCGTTTGGCTGTTGTGCGCATGCGCATGTAGGAAGCTGTACGCGAGGTTGCTAGGGAGAAGGAGCACTGTCGCTTCCGCAGTGCTGACCCTGGCGTTCAGGTGGAAGGTAGTTTTTTTTTACTACGCCTGAAAAAAAGATAAGAACAGGATTTCGAGAATAGTTCCCTAGACTAATCTGTTTTATTAGAGAACAGTTCTATAGACTAATCTGAACTTTCAGAGAATAGTTCCCTAGACTAATCTGATCTTTCAGAGAACAGTTCCCTAGAATAATCTGTTATTTCAGAGAATAGTTCCCTAGTTCTCTAGACTAATCTAATAGCTCCGTAGTCTAGTCTGTTCTTTCAGAGAACAGTTCCCTAGACTAATCTGTTTTATTAGAGAACAGTTCTATAGGCTAATCTGAACTTTCAGAGAATAGTTCCCTAGACTAATCTGATCTTTCAGAGAACAGTTCCCTAGAATAATCTGTTCTTTCAGTGAATAGTTCCCTAGACTAATCTGATCTTTCAGAGAACAGTTCCATAGAATAATCTGTTCTTTCAGAGAATTGTTCCCTACTTCTCTAGACTAATCTAATAGCTCCGTAGTCTAATCTGTTCTTTCAGAGAATAGTTCCCTTGACTAATCTGATCTTTCAGAAAACTGTTCCCTAGACTAATCTGATCTTTCATAGAACAGTTCCCTAGAATAATCTGTTCTTTCAGAAAATACTTCCCTATACTGTTCTATTCTTTCAAAGAACAGCTCCCGAGAATAATCTGTTCTTTTAGAGAACAGTTCCCTGGACTAATCCGTTCTTTCAGAGAACAGTTACCTAGACTAATGTGTTCTTTTAGAGAAAAGCTCCCTAGACTAATTTGTTCTTTCAGAGAACAGTTCATTAGATTAATCTGTTCTTTCAGAGAACAGCTCCCTAGACTAATCTGTTCTTTTAGAGAACAGCTCTCTAGACTAATCTGTTCTTTCAGAGAACAGTTCTTTGAATATATCTGTTCTCTGCTCATTGGCCTATATATGTGCGTTACAACCACGTTCCCAACAAGTTCTCTCAACTGCTCTTTCTATTATGGTCACAACTACACTAACCGATAAGGTAGTAGACTTTGTGTTCCCACTGTTCTTTGTAGCCTTGTAGGTCAATGAAAATGCAGCTTTTCTGTTCTCTAAATATGTTCCGTGATGACGCCTAGCCTTCTTGTTCTGTTCTTTCTATACAATGCGATGCTCTGCCGTAAGCTACTGTGTTCTGTTCCCGCTCTCACGAGAGTGTGCCGGCGTATATATAACTGTATATTGTGGTTTTTGTATTTTAAAATAAATCTGTTTAGTGTTTAGATTCTTTTAAAATTTGATTAGTTGCTGAATTAAATCTTTATTTTGTTTAGTTAACAATCATTTTACTATTACACTTGTTCTTTGTCAAAGGCTACCAACACACCAAAACAATGTTAATGTAATAAAATTATAACAAGTTATTTTTAAAACATACATTTATAACATCACAGTATAAGGTTCTTCATACCTGGTTAATCTTAGCTTCATTTTGAATGGAGCACCCAGATAAAACCTTATATTTTATGATCATTTACAATTTTGTTGGTGATATTCATCTGTTCTTTAAAAACAGGTTTAAAGAGCAGTTCTTAACATAGAACAGAACAGTTCCCAATGGTTCCCAACTGTTGGGAAAAACAGTTAACGCACATCTCTAAAAACAAGTTCAGCTTATTTAACGGACGTATCGAACGTTGTGTTCTAATTTCTAATACTTGAAAAATTTTTCTAAATCCACAAGTACTGCTGAAGTTACTTACAGAAAATGTTATTAATATTGTTTATAATGATTAGCAATAAAACGTTATAGCTTAATTACATCTCATTTTTTAGAATGATGTTTAATAAAACTTGGAATTACACTGTAAGCCTTCATAAGGGCTTACTTTTGATATTACACCCGGAGCTCCTGGTTTTAATTTACTTTATTAAAACCTTTATTGCACGTTTTGTCTTTCACGGCTTACCTACAAACCGACTCTAACAAACTTTATTTGTAATTTAAAACTCATTTTCGAGTATAATAAGTACCGAAGTAAACGTTATGATTAATAAGTTATGAAGTACATTAACCGTTTGTGACTTTTAAAAAATAACAACACTACAAAAATGTACAGTACATTAAAATAAAGCGGCCACGCTACGGAATTCCGAAGGATGACCGCAGAACGGATGTTAATCATTTAATTCAAACAATAGTTGGCACTAACCATGAGTATGTTGATTTTGAGACTAATTGTACACAATTACATATATGTAAAAAAGGCAAATACATGAACGCTATGGAGGAGTTTGATACACGGTACAAATTACGATTTTACAATCAATAAAATACACTGATAAAATTGCCCGTAATAACTTGTGTGCGGATATGTTAACTCGAATGGATGAGGATGAACATTTCTTGGACAACATAATCTTTTCTGACGAGTCGATTTCTCTCTTAAGTGGCAAGGTTAACACACATAACTGTAGGATTTGGGGAAGTGAAAATGATCATCAAACATTGCAACATGTTCGTGGTAGCCCTTTACTGAACGTTCTTGCGCATTGAGCTAGAAAAAAATTTACAGCTCCATTTTTTCCAAGAGAGAACCATCAACGGGATAGTGTACCTATACAACGATTTTTGATTCCACAGATCAACGAGGATGGCGAAGAACGCAATGTTTATTTCATACATCATGGCGCACCACCTCACTACCTGGCTGATGTCCGAGATTTTCTGAATGACCGCTTTCCAGGTCAATGGATTTCAGTTTTGCATGGCCCCTACGTTCCCCAGACCTGACACCGCTAGATCTTATGGGGATTCATCCAGGATATCGTCTAAGTACCTCCTTGCCGGCTTCTCTACCTGAGCTTTGAGCTAGAATTTATGCCGCCGCTGAGCAAGTTACTCTTGTAATGCTACAGCGAGTTTGGAAGGAAATCGATTACCGATGGGATGTGTGCATGATCGCCAACGGAAGCCACATAGAGCATCTTGATATGGTAAAACAACTTAATGTGTTTCCCTACAAATTGACACTACAATCACCTCTGTAGGTTCTCTGAATAAATTAATATGATTTTTTTAAGTTGTAAATTACTTTTTGAAAAACTCCTTATGTAGAGCATTTAAGTTGAACAAACATGAGCTATTAAATGAAAAACTAAACTTTCAGTCAATTCGCTGAATGGCACAGCGATGAGAATCCAAAATAATGAAGTAAATAAGCACGGAAAAGATACTGAAGCAGCACTGACAACACTGAATTGAACACGCGCCGGGCGTGTGGGAAGCCCTCTATTGTTTTTCACTGTTACGGAAACAAGGATAAAATACGGCACTGACACGCCACGGACCTGTGTAAATGGACCATGGGTGTGCAATAACAGGACAACACAGATTTCATCTAATTTTGAAGACTGATAATCGATTGAATTTGCAGAAAATCGTTCATGAACATCTAAATTTAGAGGCTCTACCTCTGCTCTCATCGCTCCAAAACCCTTGCGGCAATATATGGTGATGCCGATACAAATATTATTGTGATATGTTTAAGGAAATTGGGATTGATTAGGACAGAGGTACTTGGTTGGATCTTAGTTACGGTGGGAGTAGCTGCGACCTGTTCATAATGTCAGCCGTAGATCGAAATAGACACGCAATATCCCCAACATTTGTCCACAAAATCCCTAATTTCATCCGTAATTTTTACATTTTTTCAAATTTTCACAGGAATTTTTCGGAATAAAAAGTAGCCTTAGACATTCTCTGGAAAGTCTTCTACATGTTAATGAAAGTTTCGTCAAAATCTGTTCAGCAATTCTGGAGATTAGCAAGGACAAACAAACAGACAGGCATACAAACAATGCATAAATGTGTGTTT
>JAGFPH010018703.1:0-16053 GCA_018207615.1 Philaenus spumarius
GATGCCTTCTGGATCACATCTAGTTCAGTGTCAGTCCAGTAAATTTCTCCTGTAATAATAACAATTATTGAACAAGTGGAAATTAATTAATTTACTTACAATGGCTTAATATGAATTAGGATAAAAATAACTGTAAAATTTGCATCTACTTATGTACGTAATTATCAATTTTGGAAAAAAACAAAGTCAAAATTCTAGGGTTGTAGTTTATACTGATTATTGACGAAAGGGGAATCTTATTTGTTTTAATAAAAGGTTTTAAGAATGTATATATAGAGAGAGAATAGTTGTCTAAAGTTAATGCAATAAAAGAAAAATTGAACACAGATTTTGCTGAAACCTAAATCTACTTTTTGTACACATAACCAATGCTTGATTTGTAAAAGTGAAGGTAGTAAGGCTTTTTAGGCAGTATGGAATACTTCGGGCAAAGCGGAGGGTATGTGGCATTTATACATAGCTGGAAAAATATATTAGGCTTATATCCAGATTTAGGTTTGGTCCCAATCGATCCAACAATCTACATCTATGAATCAAACCTATTCTAAATTACAGTAATATCTTAAATGTTATGTTAGTAATAATAGCGGAGTATATAAATAAGATTTCTCAGATTAACTTATACAAAACTCAAACATTTGATTCAAAAAAACATTTCACTAAAAAAACATTTGAATAATTAATGAAACACAGTAAACCACAGTTTCATAATTTATTCAGTTGTTCTGTCCAACTTATAACATAATTTGAATCATAGGCGTCGCACCAGGGGGGGGGGGGCACGTGTTCCCCCCAATATTGTATATAAATTTAATATTAGTTTATGTTTGTGGCGAATATACAAATAATAATTAATCTCTACTCTTTTTTAAAGTTCTTCCTCTTTTGATAAGTCATTTATGTCAAGAATGTTTTAACTACGTTGTTTATGTTACCTTATTAAGTTTAAGTTCAAATTATTTTCCAATTTAACCTTTCAACGTGTGACTTTTTATGAGAGAAACTACCCCTGCTGCGGGACTTTTTTTAAGCTTTCAGGAGTTATGAAACATGTTTGTATAAAAACGTTAGTAACCAACTTATTTTTTGGAATATTTTAATGATTCTTTTACTAAATTAAACAGCAGATTACATTCTTTTTGGTAATATCAATAACACATGAATTTATTTGTGACAACATATTTACACAAGTCTTCCAGTCAAAAGTTAGTTTTATTGTGGTAGTTTTATCACAAAACACATACCTAAGAAAACACTAATAAAACTAATATAAAATATTCAAAACAAGATTTCCGAACTTATTCGATCAACTAACAAACATAAAACACACTATAAGTGATCAAATGTAAACAAAGACGTAGTAGACACAATGCCACAAACTTGTGTGGTAAAACAGCTGTTCCACTGGTGAACTAACTTCGTCAAGAAATTCAACGGAAGTATCGTATGTTTTTTTTAATCGACCAATTCTGCTACAATATCTACAATTAAGCTACATTATGCTGCAATATCGATCGCATTGAGATAGTTTTAAGTTTAGCTGCTAGATGGAAGCATCTGATGGAATGTTCCTAAGCGTACGCTATACGTCAAAACGCGCCGAAGGAAAAGAATTCCCGGCGTATCACGTACGGCAAAACACGTTGAAGGGTTAATCATTCTTTCATTAAAATTGACTTATTATGAGATATCATTTGGTTAAACGAACGGACTGACTGAAGTAGTCTACAAAGGTGATGATAACAACAAAGGTTTTGCGCCTATTAAAAAAAAAAAAGGAATGAAGTAGTTTACATCATTTTATTCTTTAACTCGTTAAAGGTTGGTTATTTTGTGCGAATTCCCTCCCGGGCCTTCCTCACCATTCTACTCCGCAGTCCTTCCTTTAACTAGTATTAAAAAAATTAGGTGCCCAAGATATTCAAAACGAACTGAAAGAAGGTTTATGCTCCATTAATGTATATAAAGAGTTTTGTTTAAAGTATAAGAATTGTAGCAACAATGTTTAGTTATGAAACTTAGTTTGGCTTTAATGTTATTCTTAATTAATTATAAAAAATTAAACATTACAACAAATTTGTATATGGATTATGATTTTACGTACAACCAATAATAATTGTTTAGTATTAATTTTCGTGAAGGATGTGGGTTCTTTGATTTTTATTCGAAAAAATCATACCAACGAGATTTATTTTCTTATACAAATCATACATGCACATAATTGATTTTTCCCATAAATTCAATTAGTATTTTTGTAAAGTAAAATAATTGTTTTTCAACTGAACGATGTATTAAAATTTATTCATTTTAAAAATATTTTTAATCAAGAAAACTGCAAAGACGTGACCCTTTTAAAGTCTCAATCCTAATTTAAAATGCATTGTTCATAAGGGAAAACATCACATAACACAGATTTCCTTCAACAGTCAATGGTCCAAAATTAATTAAAATTTTACCTTATAATTATACATTAGCTCATGGATATAGCGTGGCAGAAACTTTGCAACATACTCTTAAAGATAGTGCCACACTTATTAATGACTGTAGCTTGAAAAACGGTTATGAATTTATCGACAATACTAAGGATATCGCAATTAAACGGAATTACATTATAACTTCATTTTACATAATAAATTGCTATACCAACATACCAGTTCAAGAAACCTTAAACATTTTGAAGGAAAACCTCATTAACACTGAGAAAATATGTAACAACACCATTAACCAAATCATAGATTTATTAAATGTAGTCCTAACACAGAACTCTTTGAATTTGAAAATAAAATCCACGAAAAACTTTGAAAATTTCACTGGTATTTATAAGCTAAAGTGCAGCGATTTTAATAAGTTCTACATTGGGCAAACCGGCAGAAAATTTAAGAACAAATTTAAAGAAGATCTACCCAAAAAAGATATTACGAAGAACAAGTCAAAAATTTCCATACATTTTATTGACAGTGATCATATTTACATCAATTTATCTGTGAGTTTAACCCCTCTGCATTTGTGTAACAAAGGTCGACTAATGGACGTATTTGAAGAATATGAAATTTATCTAGCTAACATGCAAAGTGGTTCTGTCCTCAATGAACAATTATATTTCAAATCCAATAGTTTGTATAACACCGCAATATCTACCTATAGACCAAGAAATATTATTGATGAAGGAGTCCAATGCCAACTATTTAAGGATTTCTGTTTCGTGTTCACATGTTCAAGTGAACTTTTGTAAAAATTGTATCTTGACTGTGCATTGCAATGTTTTGTATCGTAATCTGTGTATGTGCTTTTTTTTTCTTCTTCTTTATATTTGTCGTGGTCGCATAAGAGTAATGCATATTTTCTAAACTTGAAGATGAAAACCTGTTCCCGAACGCGTAGTGTCAAACTATAAAAACAGTTGCAAGACAGATAACCAGTTATATATATAAATATTAATGTAGATATACTACAACTTAGTGTTAAAATTGTCATTTTGATACGTTGTTTTACACTATCAAAAACCAAATTTATTCTAACCTGGGATGTTCTCTATTTTGTCTCCCCTATACAAACTTTTGGATCTGCCGTTGACTGGTTGTGCCCAGTGGCGCACTGAGGATTTGGCTTTGGGGGGGGACAAAACTCAGGTCAGAATATATATATATATTGAACAAATCCTAAACGGATGAAAGTTCTTTAACCTATCACAAGGTCTGAAACATTATATATTTTTTTAAAGTGAATGGTGATGGGCTTGAGTCAGAGCAATATAAAAATTCTTTCCACAAGATCATCCCGCACTGACCTTGAGTGACGGTCTAGCCAGCACCCCAGCGCGCTGCGTTTTAGGACCACGTTATACGAGCGCTGATAGCGCCGCGTTTGCAACATCACGTTAACGTCAGTTAATTGGGTAAATGGAACTACTGTGGGCCATGTTATACGAACGCTATCAACGCTAGCGAATTTAAGTTAACCAGGCGTTGATCGTTGCCAACGCGGGCGCTATCAACGCTGAACAAAGTTATATGAAGCGCAGCTATTTCAAAGTGATTATTGTTCACTTCAAAATGTACACGAGCGAGCCGAGTCGACACGGATGGAGTTGATTATTTCCACGATCTGACAGCATACCGGATCGGGTCGATTCGGCTCCGCTCCATGCGGGTTGGGTATATCTATTAGCCACAGATCAAAACCAGGAAGAACGTTCAATCTCTTCCACTGTTCGTCCATGATAATTTTGCAATTCATGGTAGTTGTGACAGTAGTTGTGGTGAGGTGGAATGCGCACATGTCGGAACGGTGCGGTCTGTTGATTTATCCACTGCTACGGATTTCCACGACGGACTGGGTCGGCTCGACTAAGCTCAGCTCGTGTAAGTATAGCTAAAGCTTGATACACGATTTGAAAGCATTGGGTGTGTACCCAACCGTCTAACTCTCCTGATACACAATTCCTCATATGTTTCTATTATTTGTAAAACACCTAGACAGAATGACTGAATGGTTTCCATTTTGGAAGTGAAGGTCGCAACATTGACAAAGCTTCAAAAACGCTGTGTATAACACGGGACTCACGTTACCAACGTCGCGCTTTCAACATCCCGTATAACTTGGGAATTTAACGCCCGGTTTTCAGCATTAGCAACGCGGCGCTAATCAGCGCTCGCATACCGTCAACTCATGAACCGACCGCCGAGACTCAAACATCACTGTAAGAAAATCATGATTGTGTATGGTAAGAATCATATTTATTTCAAAAAGAACGATTATTTTTTCGTGATCACATCACGAAATTAATCATAAATAATGTAATTTTTAATTGAATAACGACTACGTATTCAACGTCGATTAGTTTAAAATGCAATCCACATTACTAAAAAGACCTTCTGGGGGGGACAGGTCCCGTTTGTCCACCCCCGTCGGTGCGCCACTGGTTGTGCCCCCCAAAACAATAGTCCACGCAACGCCTATGCTCCGAATTTAATCAATTTTGTATTGAAATTCTTGGGTCTTGATCTCTCCTTAATCTTGACAGCTAATGCTGATTGATGACCAGAAATAAGACAGGATATGTGGTAAGGTTAAGCAGGTTGAGAGCAGATTCACTAATCTTCACAAACATCAAACTAGAGGCTGTCTTAATATGAGGGATGATCTCAAAGGTGAAATTATAAGATTCACTTATGCCTCAAACTTTATAGCACATTATTGGAGGCTGTGGATCATATATTTAAATAAAGTGTATTAGGTTAAAACAGAACCATACTTTATTTAATAATTTTGTTTTTACTTTTTTAGAGAGAAATGTAGGGAAACTACCTGTAAATGAGCCCTGCACACAACTAAAAACTGGTATTGTACATGAGAGTCAAAACGATAAAGTACGTCTACAATAAAAATGTCCAAACTGTATCACATGAATGCATCAAGAGTATGTAAGCATGTGTCATTATGCAATGTGCCGTGGCGTATGAGGTAGTAGAATCAAATAATAGGAAATCAAGATCTGCTTAGCTATGAGGTAGTAGAATCAAATACTGTAACAGGAAATCAAGATCTGCTTAGCTAGTCAGCGGAACAGATCTTTGGGGTTAAAAATAACTTCAGAGATAATATTTAAGTGTAAATATTTGCTGAAGAAATGAAAGATCAAGCTGATCTGGATACCAGGGCAATGCAAAATCCAAAGTAACAAAGAGGAAGACCAGCTGCAGAGGGAAAGATTATATACTACTTTTGTGGGTCTGGCATCCTGATTTTTGTTTTAAGCAAAACCAGGAATGATTATAGAATGATCTTTATCTTTAGATGATTATAGAAGATCTTTCTGGAAAATATTATCAAGTTAGGGGCAGATAAATTGCAGGTGTGAAGGATGTTCTATATATATTCTATCAAAGCATTGTTGTACTAGATTTGGTTGATCATGGGCAACATATACTCGCCCTACTGTGTTAGATGGAGACAGGATTAAATAACACTGCTAAGAGAGACTTATGCAAAAGTCTAAAATATATAGAGTCTAAAAGTTTAAAGGCCTTTCAAGAATACCATCTTGCTGAAAGAGCATTATTGACTTATATTAAGAATAAATATTGTAATAACAATAACCTTGATAACAGCTTAACATTTAAACTCAGCTCCATGAAACAAGCTCAAGAATTGCATATAAATGACTAAAAGCCATGATTGAGGAATTATGAAGCTGTTATAAATTTGTATTATAAATTAATGAAGTTACAAATTATTTTAATGCTGTTTTTATATTAGTCTACTATTATAAAACTTTGAAATAAATCAAAACCTATACATGCCATAAAGTATGGTAATTTTATTCAATAAAACAAACTGTGAGGTAGGGTGGGTGAGGGTTTATGAAAATATGAGGTCATCATAAAAAAAATGAATAAACAAGAGGTATGAAAGAGAAAAAATATTTGGAAACCACTATTCTAAAGTATTGGAAGTATAAACATTCTGAGGAATTTAAGTTAAATTTAAACAAGCTTATCATAACATATGTGTTTCAATTCACAAACACTCTATCTGAGAAGGTTTGCCACATTATGGAAATAAAAAATATAATCTAATCTGAAGTTATCTTTTCAAAATATGTATTGCTTTAAGTTTTCCATACCTGTCTTTCTGTCCACATCAACAGCAACAGCACTTTTCATTGGTGGTAATGGAAGTACCACATCCACAACATAAGGAACATCGAGAGATATTTGTCTGAGATCCACCCGATGAGCGACAATCAAAGAATTTGTAGGACCAGATGCACAAGTACGCTTATCCTTCTGTTCACAGAGCAAAAATAATACTTTTATTCAATTCAATGTAATGAATAACTATTGAGCTCGACTTGTAAGAAAGTAACTAGATAAAATAAAACCTGAACACAAAATATCAACAAATATGTTTACTAACTTCAAATGCGTTTCAACGACAATGTCGCCATCCTCAGTGATGCACGGGCTACAGTAACCAATCTATAACTAACCGAATAGTGTGACAACACATCGTATATACACAAAACTAGACATACGTGGCCTAACCAGAAGGGGCGTACCCTACAGGGGGCGTGTAATAAATCTATTCTAAGGCGTTAACAGCCGCCTATCCTTATTAACCCTTCGCACGCTGAATAAAATGTGTCAGAATATCCCCAAACGCTAATTTAACTTTAAAAAAATGTTTTTTATTTTCCTAAAGTTAATTTTAGTTTTTGGTTAATATGGTAAAAGTAAATAAAAAAATAGCAATAGAAATGGTTTTTTATTTATTTATAGCCATTTATTAGTCAACAACATTATTGGTAAAATTAACTTTTTTCAACATTTACGTAATAAGACAGAAACTGCAACGTAACGTATTTACAGTAAAAAAAATTGAAACAAAAATTGAAATGTTATTAAACTAAGCCATAGATTAAGTGTAACCATGAAAGTTCAACTAGTAATTAGGTTGAGTGTGATAGAGCTCAAAGCAGGTGTCCGGGTGCAGAGCAGGTTTGGCGATGCAAGTCTTGCAGAAGTATATAGTTTCTTTCCTCACGCCTCTCTTCTTGCATACTTGGCATTGACTAGACCCCTTTTCCTTTCTTCCCATAAAATGTGGTTTTCCATCCAATCGTTCATCTGGAGGTCCCTAGAAATAATAAAAGACACATTGTTGTACAACATGTTTGTAATAGTAAATATATGCATTGAAATTGAAATGAATTACAATGACTTCAACTGTAAGTGATTGTCGTTACAATAGTTTTTCATTACTTCGCAATAAGTAAAATAAATATATAAATTGTAATAAAAATGCCTATATAGGGGTTCAAACTTGCCTGTGCAGGACGTCCTCTCTTTCTCGCCTGGCGTCGATTGGCCACCTTGTCTTGCACGAGTGACTTCACAATCCTCTTCCTAAATAGTCTGTGACTCAAAGGTTTTGCGTTGTTCGCCTCTTGAGTAGCTTTGTACAACAAATATGAATTTATAAGTGAAACTTCAACGAGCCAGAAGAACAGCTTCCTGTACCACTTCTTTGTCCTTCTCATAAATTGATATGAGGAAATAAAGTGATCACTCCTATCAACTCCTCCCATGTGCTTTATATAATCTACCACTACATTTGGTTTAGCAGTAGGTGGTTTATTTGGCCATCGGCTTTGTACATTGGTCATGTGCCTCTTACTACCTTTGTGGAAAGTACTCAGCATATGAACAGCACGCTTATCTTTCTATGACACAACCAAAGTTGAGCCTTTGCGCTGTGCATACAAATCACCCTTTTTCATTTTTTTGCCTTTCGTTTTGAGTTGTGGAGGCATACCAGTTCGGTTGGTCATAACAGTGCCAGTTAGGTAACAGCCAATTTTTATAAGCTCATTGGCCAACTCTGGACTTGTGTAATATCTGTCGGTGTATATATGTACCCCAGTTCGAGGGTTCTCTGGGTTACGTAAAACAACTGACTGACTAAGTACTTTGACTATTTGGGTCGTTTTCAATAAATTGGATCTTTCGATTAGGCTACCACTTCCGTAATACGGAATAAAGTCGTACATGTATCCATTATCGCTATCAGAAGCCACAAAAACTTTCAATCCAAATTTTGTTGGTTTCATTGGATTGTAAACTCGAAAGCTCACTCTGCCTTTGAAGGAGATAGTGCTTTCGTCAATTGCAATACAATCTCCAGGCGCGTAAAACAGCCGGCACATTTTTTTTATGTGGTTCAAGATAGGGGCAATTTTGAATCCCTTAGGCACTGGATCCTGGTTTTCCCTGCTGTTGAAATGCAAATTCCAAAATATGTTTAGAAATTCATCTTTAGTAAAAACATCACCAAAAAAAGGTATACGTCCTTCCCAAGCCGTGGAAAAGTAGGATTCTATTGATGGTAGGGGAATAAGTCCCATATTTATAACGGTGCCCAAGAAAGCTTTCATCTCAACTTGGGTTATGTCTTTCCACTTTCTTACTCGGGCATGCGGTGAATTAGCCTCTGTTATTCGTTTGTTTGCAAACAAATTAGTTTGTGTACATATGTGGTTCAGAATGTCATGATTGAAAAATAAGTAAAAATACTCTACTGGCTCTGTTTCTATATCAAATGATGTTGGCAAAATAGGACCATAGTGAGCATTGTAGATAGGAATAGTATGAATTGGACCGGGATCACTGTCAGTTACATTTACAAAAGAAGATGGTGTGTGTTGGGGTGGTTCGGGTAGAGGGGACTGACCTTGAGTAGACGGGCCGGCTACAGGTGTTGGGTGATTTATTGCCCTGTTTTGTTTGTCGGCAAGTTGAGCGGCAGGGTCGGTCATCTGCACAGTTTGGTCGACTTCTTCACTTTCACTTTCACTAGAGTTTTTAACATTATTTATAATCACATCTTTAATGTCACTGTCAATTTCAGTGTCATTGAATGCACTTGAAAATGATATGTCCATAGCACCAATCACAAAGTTTTCAAAGTCTGGATCGTCCGGGAATTCCATATTTATTCAATAAAACTAAGTAAGTAAAAGAATGAATTACACAAACGGCACACAACTACCTAAAAATAAATTGCAAAAAAAAGTAATGACTAAATATTTACAACATAGATCCACTCGTTTTACAACACTTTACTGTAATAGATCGTTAAAAAGTAATCAGAAACGAAACTCACATCGACTCAGTAACGCACCAAAGAGTAGACTGACGTCCGCCGGATATATTCGTTTTTAGCGCTGTAGACAACAGCAAACAGGCGTGGAGTGCTGCCGGGCGGGAATGAAACCCCTCCCCCCGCTGTGTCACATGACCTAGCGCGCCAAATAAAGCGTCTGGGGAACGATAAATAAACAACCAACACACTCCTGCACGCTAGCGGAACTTTGGAAAACTACAACTATCCCCAGGCAGTGATATGCATTTATACGGATATATTTGTTTTTAGCGTTCGGAACAAAGTCAGTCAAACGGATATATCCGTTTTCAGCGTGCGAAGGGTTAAAATAGCTTAACAAGAACAATATAACTTAAACACAATTGCTAAACTAATATTAATATTTAACAAAACATAGTATTTATTACATTAATAAAGACTTCTGTATAGGGCCTAATTCATTATTCACAATTATGTTACAATATTTGTTAATATAGAAAGTTTCCCAAGCGTCCAATGTGTTGGGTTTAGTTACATTTTTCAACAGTTTAGAATTTTAAAATGATTTTCATCCAAACAATGATTAGCCATAGCAGATTTACCAGGCCTATTATATTTTAAATTAGAAAAGTGTTCTTTACCTTCATACTTCTTTTCGTTTGACCTATGTATTTCTTAGGACACATTTCGCAGTTAATACAATAAATTCCGGTTTTGTCGTGTTTTTGAAATTTGTCTTTAGGATTACCCAGCATCTTACCGAGATTATTATCTGCAGACAAAGATACATTTAAATTTGCATATTTTGATAACGATTTTCTAACAACATTACATGATGGTGGGGCAAACGTTGTTTTAACCCATCGTTGTTGGGGTTTGTTGCTCACAAAAGTGCACCTTGATTCCTTGATTTTCTTGAAACTCATTTTTCTTACTATGTTGTTAAGACATACTATATTTTGTTAATTATTATTATTAGTTTAGTCATTTTGTTTAAGTTATATTGTTATTGTTAAGCTATTTTAATAACAATAGGTGATGGAGATTAACGCCTTAGCATAGATTTATGACACGCCCTCTGTAGGGTATGCTCCTTCTGGTTACCATGTATGTCTAGTCTTGTATATATACGGTGCGTTTTCACAATGTTAGGTTAGTTATAGTTTAGTTGCTGTAGCCTGGCTGTTCATCTCTGAGGATGGTGTTATTGTCGTTGAAACGCGTTTGAAGTTAGTAAACGTATTTGTTATGAGATTTTGTGTTCAGGTTTTATTTGATCTAATTCAACGTAAATTCAGTCAGTTGAGTGAAATTTTGTACTTTTTAAATTAAATATTTAAAAGCAAAGGCTAGATGTCTTTACAAATTAATAACTTTATTAATATCTCCTTTCAATAATTAGGCATACATGCTTTGAACCAGTTGCCTAAATAACACAGTTACAAATAAATTGATTATATTTTTTTTTTATAATTATTGGTGCTTTTTTTCACATTACTTAAAATTAAAATTGCATTACTAACTAAATTATTAATTGAATCAGTTTTTTATTACTTCTCTATACAAAGAAACATTTAAAGAGCAAAACTAATTAAATGTTGTAATCTATTTTGATGTTGGCATTATAACTTTATGAATTTTAATGTTGACTTGCTGCTACAGTGTAGTTTGAATAAACTAATAACCCTACCAAAAGTTTGATTCCGATGGGACAAGCACAGGCAAAGCCTTCTGGCAGAGGAGCTATCAGACACAGATGAGAACATCCACCGTTCCCTGCGTGGCACATGGATGGTAATGGTTGTCTGTTACGGTGGAACACCCTAACGTCCATAAGCCCAGATATGCCTGATCTGCAAAAATAAATAAAAGCAATAAAATACACAATTTTCATAAATTAATTGTTTTCTACAACTATAATTAGTAAGTAGTCCAAAATACATTTCTAAATAACTTAAGTTACCTTAAAACTGCTCGCTCGCTGCCATTTTCTTTATTTGCAACATGGATGCTAGCAGTGTCCCAATCTGTCCAATAAACTTTATTTGCAAAGACAGCCAATCCAAATGGGTGAGGCAGATCAGTATCTGAAACAAATAAAAACATAAAATACCATAGACTAATAACATAAACTATGTTTTAGATAGTGTCAATGTTTGTAAACCTATATTAAATTTTCAACTTTGAACATAATTTAATCTATCTCTTATTTCATGCAGTACTGCAAATCAATGTAAAGGAGGTCAAGCCTAGGATGAAAAAAATGCTGTAACTGCTTGAACAGGCAGCCTTTACTAATGTTGAATGAACTCAATACATATTTCGCGACCATAGGTTTAAGCTGTTGTATAAGTTCAACATAAAAGTATAAGTTCGAGGGGTATATAAATGTTATGATTGGTTGGTCATATTTTGTTGAGACATTAGTTTTCATCCAGGGATTGTTTTTACTACTAACAATTAACTAAAATTCTACTGTGAATGATACATGGGATGTAGAAGAGTCGGCAGAGATTGAGAAAAGGTATTTCTTTTCACTGGGGAAATACTTTTCATGTTGGAATACTATGAAATGAGATAGCAGACCAACTAGCAAAATAATCACTCGACTCTGAAAAAGAAGAAGTTTAATGTTTTTCAGCAAAAACAAACAGTACTAAAGAATAAGAAAACTATGACTAAACTGAAATCATGAAATTAGGAAACTTAGGAGGAGAATAGAGTGTAAACTTAGAAGGGAGGCAGTAGCTTTTTCTAAAAGGTGATATAAATATTGTGTGTAAATAGATAAAATCATGAGATGCCGTCTGTTAAAAAGTTTTACATTTCTGTATTGAATGTAAAGTAGCTTAACTGTAAAGGCATCATGCAAGAATCCCCTAGAACTGATACAATTCCTCTCTAAAAATTAAGTCTCAACTTAGCCATATTAATATATTGACTATAAAACAATTTCTGTTCTTTTAGCACCCTCTAAAACAAAGCCAAAATTTAAGTTATGGCAAACAAAAATGCACTTATTCCCAAGTACGACGAGAATACATTATTTATATCTCTTATGCCATGATGCCATTATAAACTAGAAAACCATATTTCCACTAGTTGAATGTGCATAATAAAAAAATCAAATAAAGAAAGAGTGAGTTTGGGCTTTTCACAATTTCAAATGTCATTTTGTGTCTTATCTAAATAACTTACTTAATCTAACAACTCACTTATAAGTACAGTCCTGTGTCTTCCATCTAGAGTAGCGTACTCTAAAGCTTTAGTTCCACCGTCAGCCCAATATAGGCGACCTTTCTCATGATCTATTGCTAAGCCATTAGGCCACGTGAGATTAGTTGAAATAAGCGGTATACGTTGTGATCCATCCATGCCTGCTCGTTCGATCTTAGCTTCGATGCCCCAATCGCTCCAGTACATGAAACCACCTGTGGTTTATTGAAACAAAAATATTCCACTAATTATAAAATAGTAGTAACTTCTACTTATAAATATTGTGTTATATTTTTCTATGGCAGATTATCACTATAATTTTAGTATAGCAACAAGTTATAAAGTTCTATATTTGCCTCTTCCTATAACAGATCTGTTTAACAAAACTGTTAAATCTATATAAACATTAGTACATGATTATCATTAGGTTTAAGATGAATAACTTTTGGGAGCAGCTCCAATGTTACCCAGCCTCGTCGTTTTAATTGTAATGTTACTTTTAACAAATGGACACCATAAATTCAGCACATATTTTTTCCATCAAATCCAAATTGAAACAATCTGGATATACCTAGACTAGTTCCACTTTTTTCAAATATTTATTTTAGTTTTACTAGTATTCAGTAATATTATGTTTCATACAAACAATACTCCTATTAGATATAATTAGCCAAAGATAAGAAAACACAACTTGCCTATAGGATCAACAACGATATCTCGAGGTTTATCAAGGCCATCCCAAATAAGGAGAGATCTCATAGATCCATTCAAAGTAGAAACTTCAATACGATTCGTCCCAGCATCTGTCCAATAGAGTTTATCTGTCACCCAATCGACAGCCAGCCCTGCTGGAGACTCTGTGAAATAAATTAAGAGGAATAACTAGAGTACAGTGTTTACAATCTGACAATAAGAAAATAATTACAACAAAAGTTACTTCACAAGTAAAACTATCATAAAATAAAAACATTATAAAACTATACATTTTTCTTTTTTTCTGCAAAAAAATAAATCTGAAATCAATTTAAAAGTAAAACAGATTTGTTTTGAAAAAATTATGGCACCATCTTAACAACTTCTGAAAGTTATATATTACCCTCTACAGTTTAACTATAAATTCCAGTTTCTAGCTTTTCAACTGGAACTTTTAAAGAATAGAAAGAATTTTCAAAATTGCTTGTTTAATGTCTCATTAAGTAGGTGTATCTATATAAAAATCTATATGGCCATTTTTCCTGCTTTTTGGTTGGGGTGATTCCCACCCCTTCTTAGATGTTAGCGACAAAAAAGAACAAAAATAACCACATAATCTGAAAGAAAATCAAATTCAAAGAAAGGTCATATAAACTTTTTTATAAAATGCATACTTCTTGAGATACTGTTGATTGAAAATTTACATTTTCACCCCTAAAAATGGTTTTTTCTGGAGGTTTTGTTAAATTACTTGAAAAGTATGCATTTTATCAAAAAAATGCAAGAGTACCAAATTATAATTTTTTTTTAACAAATGAATTTTTTGTCACTTTTTTAATTCCGAAGAGTTGGAATTAAATCAGATCATTCTATCTCCTATGGTTCAAAAGATGTGAACGTTCAAAGACTGCGTTCGAGCGGATTTTAAAGAAATTTATCCGTTTGTAATTTAAATAGTTAAGAAATAATTACTCCAATAAAATTTAAATTAGCAGGAAATAAAACTTATAAAAAACAAAAAGATTGGTGTAAGCCACATTATTTTATACCCTATTGTTTAAAAGATATGATCATTTAACTGTTGCGATTGAGCGTATATTAAAAGAAAGAATGCGTTTAAATTGTAATATGTCAAAAGATATATGTTTAATAAATATTTAAGTTATTAAAGAATAAAGCTTATAAAAAAAAAGAGTTTGTCTTAAATGAGTTAATTCTATGCCAAATAGTTAAAAAGATATTACCAATATAAAAAAGACATTTTGTACATGCAAAACTGGCTATGGTAACGCATGCAATTGTACACGAGCATGTTGGAACCGACTGCACCAACAGTTAGAAGAGGATACATCTAGAAGATCTTGGTGCCATTGATTTAGAATATAAGATATTTAAAATAAATGTATTAATATTTATAAATTTAATTTTTAATATAATAAGATATAAGTATACGAATTTTTTTTAATATTTAGGGTGGTTTCAACCTTTATTTTTTCATCATTTATTAATTTTACCTCATATAAGCGACCCGAAAAACATGTAATACAGATTTTTGTAAATTTATTCGTAAAATTCTAAAAGTTATAATTTTTTTTAATTTTAGGGGTAGTTTCAATCCTTATTTTTCATAATTCATTAGTTTTGACCTCATAATCAGTATCAGTGACCTAAAAAACATATGTATAAAGGTTTTTGTTAATTTATTCATAACATTTTAAAATCTATCCATTTTTATTTTTAAGGATAGTTTCTACATTTTTGTACATTTTTTCATAAAATTAGAAGTTTTTATAATTTTTTTTTTTGTTTGAGGGATTTTAGGGGGTGGTTTCAACCCTTTTAAAATAAAAAGCAGGTTAAGAAACAATATAGATTTTGATTTATGTATTTTATAGAGCATATTGCAAAAAACATTAGGAGATTCCCTGCTATTTCTTAAAAGTTCCAGGTTTGAGACATTTTACTGCTAGGCTTACTATACTAAAAGTGCCTTTACAGGATTCCAGCTTTTTTAAACCTCCTACAAGATCTCACAGCTTTTGTTTTGCATTATAAATAGCCTTTGCACATTTTGAAATTATGAGTCTCCCCACTGTAAGACTCCTGCTTACTTAAGATTGTTCTATAATTTAAAATCCATAGTTAAATTCCTTTCAAATCATGTTTATTTTTCAATTATTTGATATATATATTTACAATCCAATTACATATGGCACCAATAATTGTATTTTAATAAATTTAAGTACATTGATCAAAAATATAGATTGCCACATAAAAGATTTTTCACAATTATGTCAAAAATTAGGATAGTTTTTATTAATATTTATTTGAAAAATATTTGTTGCATGGATATGGTTTTATTTCCAAATTAGTAAAGATACAAAATTGGAATTGAAACATAGTAAATATATAAAACATATTTTATTTATTTATTAAACGAAAAACACCGATGTAATATAACGTAAATATTTTACCTAGGTTTGTCCCTACAACAATTTGCTG
>JAGFPH010018704.1:0-12977 GCA_018207615.1 Philaenus spumarius
CCTTCCGACCAACAGAGCCCCCGGCCGTCTCACAAAACACTGGCTTTCCGACCAACAGAGCCCCCGGCCGTCTCACAAACACTGGCCTTCCGACCAACAGAGCCCCCGGCCGTGTCACAAACACTGGCCTTCCGACAAACAGAGCCTCCGGCCATCTCACAAACACTGCCCTTCCGACACCAACAGAGCCCCCGGCCGTCTCACAAAACACTGGCCTCGTATCTAGGTCAGTAGTACCATAGATCATGAATAATAAATAGATCTTGCATCCATACGGGGGTTGTGTGCCGGAAAAAAGGTGTTCGCGAAAATAGTACATGATCGCGCCGCGAGGTAGCGCTAGGGAGAAAGAGGTTATCCAAATACAATGGTAGTACCCTTTTATAGCATACTGGGTTAGCACAACTAGGCTCAAAGTGTGCCTCGCTTCTTTCAGCAGTTACACAACATTACTCTACTTTATGTGTTCTTGTATCGGGGCTTGTAAATCTTAAACTACTCTTTCCTGTAATTTATATGATTATGTTAATGATCCCTAACCCTCCACTACTAACCCTAACAGTACTTTCATATCTTCATTAAAAACTAATATGAAGTGACTTGGATACCAATAATCATAAAACTAAAGCAACTGGTAAATATTCAGACTGTATAAGTCAACTGATGAATAATGTTCAACTTCAGATAATTTATGATTTATAAATCACCCCAGAGAGGGAATGGAAGACATTAAAAAAAGTACAAATAAAGTTTTCTTTTTGAAACAAAAGCCAGCACCACCACTAAATACTTTTGAATTACCCATAAACAAAAGATACAACTTCACTGTCGAAGCGTTCACTGATTTCTTTTGCTTCATTTCCTCTCTAAACATGATTTTACTTTTAGTTGAAAACAAAACATTTCTTACAGTTCACCACTCCGTTGCATTTAAAAAGTTTTTTTGACACGTCTCTCAATTTCTCTGAATGTATTTAAAGTCGTTTCCAAGTAAAGTAAAATAAAACCGCACAAAAAACGTCACCATTTATAATTATTGATAGTGTAGCGTCGCCGGCAGTTTGTTTTTAATCGGAATCGCCCTTCCAAATTTAAATAATTCGATCAAATAGCTGAACAGCTGACGTGAGTTGAGCGAATTTCCAAAATTAAGTTTTAGGGTTTCAACCAACTATTTGGGAAATTGGTCTACACACGAAGACGTTGAAAGCTGACTCCGTCTACGAAATATACAGGGTGTCTCATAAGTAAACAGCCAAACTTAGGGGAATGGTTCTGTGGGTCAAGTAAAGAGAAAATAAAAAATAACACTTTTTCCAAAAACACTTCGTTTTCCAGATATCCGCCATTTTGTTATTTTTACAAAATAATTCATATCTAGAGAAATGTTTGACTGATTGAGTTTAAACTTAGTAAAACGTTTAACCTAATAATGATGTACCTCAAGAAAAATAAGCGATTATATCAAAATCATACGTTTCAAAATGGCGGCTGTTTGAAAATTTCAAACCTAAATTACTCAAAAACCGTACAATTTAACAAAAAATGTCAAGACACCTTTTTTGTTGCCGCTTTGATGTACTATCGGATGGTGTAGCTGTCAAAACAATCGGATGAAGGATAATAGTTAAGTTATGCGTAATAATTGTTCAACGCGGCATCATATACCAACACAGTAAACACAACAATATTGTATATTCATGCTGTTATTTTAAATTAGCTATTTTGACCTTGAAACAAGTAATGGATAATAACGGCGTACTTACCCACCATATTGTTGTGTATACTGTGTTGGTACAGGATGAAGGGTTGCACAAACCCATTATTAGACAAGTTATTATTGAAGTTTGGCTGTTTACTGACGGGACACCCTGTATAACTAGAATTGGTTTGCACTTCGGCCTCCAACCTCGGCCTCCAACCTCGGCTCATGAGCTGCTTCGACCCGCTCGCACCGCGATCTTGCAGACTCTAATCAGAAGTTATACCCCGGTAAAATTTCCCACGTGGATTTCAACCGGGTACTTTGACGGTATTTTAAGTTTTGATATATTTCGAGGGAGTCAGACGGGCTAGGAAATCGAATATTAGTAGAGTTTGTTTGCACCTCAGCTTCCAGCCCCGTTTCAAGCGCTGATTCGTTCTGCTCGCAGCGGAAAACCCCGCTTTGCGACTTGCACCTCAAACTTGCGGCCCAGGATAAGGACAGCTTCGCTTCGCTCGCAGTGGAAAATTGATAGCACCTAGACAAATTGCTGTAAAATTGTCGACCTGGCGGCCACTGATTAAGGAGTTTTCATCCTTATAGCCTGTCCGTTTCCTCCGAAATCGATTATACCGTAAAATACCATAAAAGTACCCGGTTAATATCCACGTGATGGAATTCACCGTCGGGGCGTCTTCTGATCCGAGGCCGCAAGGTCAACAAAGGAGCAGAACGAATCAACGCGTGAGACGGGGCTAGAGACTGAAGTGCAAACAAATTCTAACAATATATTTCATACACGCAGCCAGCAATTTAGGGCTTATATATACACTAGCTGACCCGGCAATGCTTCGCTATTGCATAATTATTTTTGTGAAATAAATGCTACAAATGATGGTAATTTTGTGTGTCACAGATAGACGCCCCGATCCGGATTTGCATGGATCGATAGAGAAATCAAAGTTAAATGTATATTAACCAAAAAAATATATTATACTATGTATTTTTATGGGGATTTTTAGTAACTTTGACCTCCAAACTCCCTAAAATTTCGAATTTTTTTAAACCCTTTCTTAGTGAGCACCTATGGCCTAGAGGAAGCTACATACCAAATTTCGTTACTATCCGTTCGGTAGTTTTTGAGAAATCTTGATTAAGTAACTTTGACCCCCCAAACCCAACTAAAATTTAGAATTTTTTGAAAACCTTTCTTAGTAAGCACCTCCTAGAGAAAGCTACATACCAAATTTCGTTCCAATCCGTTCAGTAGTTTTTGAGATTTCGTGATGAGTCAGTGAGTGAGTGGTATTTGGCTTTTATATATATAGATGTACACAAATCCTTCAACAGGAAGCACGTTTTTGAGATTCTTCGTAGTAGAATTAATCATTTTTCAGGTTTAATATGAAAAAGTAATATATGAAAGTATTCTGCACGTTTTGTTTTTTTCCACGACTTATACCCTATCTGGTTTCATCGAAATCAATCAAACGTAAAATAAGCAAAGCAGTCCACAATCTGAAGCCAAAATTGTTTCGTTCTAGTAAGAAAAATAAAACATCTGGTGTGCACATCACACAACTTTCCTTACCAAAATAGATGCTGTATCAATTACCAAATTTTTCGAGCGAGAGATTGATGATACCATTTTCGAGTTAATAGGAGTATCCGTTTCGAAGAAAGCGGTACTAGCTTTAAAACGGTTAATCCCACGGACCTGATACTGGTCTCAATCGATTTCTCACCCCCAAAAATGTCAAGGTCGATACCAAACACGGCTAGTTTAAAAAAAGTCATTTTTGCCCCCAAAAAGGGCGTTTTTGGGGTCAATTTTTGAAAAACTGGAAAAAGTTGAGTGGGGTATCTTTTTTGACATTCTTTTGGACGCTGAATCGAATGAGACCATTTTCAAGTCGATAGGACCAGCCATTTCGGAGATACAAACAAAATAACTTGCGTTTTTGTAATAACTTTTTTCAACGAATTTTTAAGGGTATATAGCGTACATAGCGTGTTAAGGGGGTCTGAGTAGAGTATGTTAGCAAAGTTTAATCAAAATCGTTAGAGGGGTTTTGGAGTAAATACCAAAAATGTGCTAAAAACTGGTCCCACGGTAAGACACCACCTCCGATTTGCTTCAAATTTACATGGGTTTAATTGTTTACGTGTTTGAAGATATCCTGTAAATTTCTGTTCGATCCGTCCAGCCGTTTGCCCTGTGCACTCCGGACACACACACACACAGACAGACCAATTGCCAAAAATGCATTTTTTGGACTCAGGGGGCCTTGAAACGTAAAGATATTATGAAAACTCGACATCGAATTTTTGGGTCGATCGCAATACTTACCTTACCTAGTATAGGGTAAGGAAAGTAAAAAAAAAATGTGTTTCCAGTTATTGGCTAACGAACTCGTCCGAGCGACTTAGAAAATCAAGTGTACCAAATCGGACGGAAAGAGCGGCCGTCAGAGTGCCAACAAAAATATATACATATACATATTTTTAACGACACCCCAAAGCGTGTTCTGGGGACCATGATCGTTGCTCATTGACTACTTCTTACCTCAGATCTGACCATAAGAGTCACTGCAATAGCTCATGTTTCCTATTGAAGTTCGCTAAAAACTTTACATTGACTTTTATTAAATGGGCCGGAGATTTTCACAAAAAAAATCCGATTTACTTCTTGTACAGTACAATGAGTTGGAGTACACTTGGGGACGCCATTCCCCTAGAGATGACCGCCAGAATGGTGAAAACGATAATGGCAGTCATTAGAGCGATATTATTTGCAAGCCTAATTAATGGGCCAATATTGTTAGTACATTTTGGAAATAAAAGCATTAAAAAAACTAGTTTTATATGGATTTCATTGCCCTTTAAAATTTAGTACTCAATTAATTCTCACGTTAAACTAGTTCATATTACAATCGCTACTGGTCTAACAATAATAATAATAATAAAAAGGGTGCTTCTTGCAGTACCTACAAGACAAAAGAAACGCAACGCAACTAACCAAAATATAACTCGTACCACAGTAAAATTTCACACTTGCAGCATGACCAGTAGGTTGTCTGCCAGGTTGTGTGCCAGTCTAAAGAAAGAAAATGATTTGGAATCGTCCTGGGCCTAATAAAGACTGCACATATGTATGATTAATAAATGGTGTATGACCTTACCTTTTTCAAGACATATCAGAAACACCTGAGTTAGCTATTTACAGGAAAGCAACAATAAATACAATTTACATAATAAACAGTGTGTTAATTAAAAATTTTAATTATGTAATATCGATATTGTATATATACTTAAAAAAATTGAAATGCCCTTAATAGAAACTGATGCACCCTTAATATGAAAAGAAAAATTACACTTTATATTATTTAAAACCCTCCCTTAGTACTAACAAAACAAATGAAAACCCTCCCTTTAACATAATAGTTTTAGTTTAATTTAAACAACAAAAGCTTTACAATGGTACATATAGTCAGAAATGTACTTAAAAAACAAGGTACAGTTCATTACACAATCAACACATATGAATACAGTAAACTTAATTGTACAGTTATACAAGATACCTCTATTTATTTGTTTGAAATATCAAACTAATGTTGGCCAACCTTTTCAAATCAGTAATAACAGGAAAACAAAATAAAATTTAATCAGGTGTGACGTCACGTCATAATAAAAAAATAAAATAATTTTAAAATATTGCATGCTGTCCCATCCAAGATATTAATTAAAAATATTTGTTCATAGCCTTTACCTAAGTTTTGTTTAATATAAATTGTAATATTTAAGATAGTTGTTAATTTGAAGCCATTATTAAATTAACAGGTGGAGTAATGGTACAAGGTTTCTATAGATCACATTTGTTTGCCACAAGAAGGTTTGTTTACAGAGTAACTTCACTGCTTCAAAACTTAACCGAAGAAATGGACAAGGTGAATCTTGTACAAGTATTTCACTGTTGAACAAAAAAATACAACATTAACTTATTTATAGAACTTGTATAACTTGGTTTTTCGAGTTTAAAATTGTTCATATGCTGTTATTGGTAAAAATTCATGTATAAAACTGCATGAAATTTGTTAAGTTGTGTAACCATGATTTTTTTAAATAGAATTAATGTAATAGTTTGAACTTGCTAAAATTGCTCTTTGCTTAAGGCTATAAAGCTATCTTGGTATTAACAAATAGGCTATGTAGACAGTATTATTTTATAACAGAAAATTACTTTGTAAATGTAGATTCATGATTAAAATGAAATTCAGACAATATACATATGCATCGCAAAACAGATTTAAATTAGTTTAGAAGTATTGGTATGTGGTCTTTACTTGGTGAATGAGTTACATGCAATTTCCGTCATTTAGCATTGTTGCAAACGATAAAAGAAAGCATGGCCGGTTAGCTACTACTTAGTTTTGCGGCACTTAATCAGAACCGGTATTTACAATTTACATTTTACACAATTTCAATTACAACATTATATAATTCGACCACGGAGCCGAACCGCTGACGTGAGTTGAGCAAATTTCAAAAATTAAGTTTAAAAGCCTATGTTTTGGGGTTTCAACCAACAATTTGGGAAATAGGTATGGACGGTGCTGAATAGCTGCAAAATGGTTCGCACGTCATTCCGAATATTGGGAGTATCTTCAACACACAAAACATTACGCCAACTCTCGCATTGGGAGTATCTTCGATTCGCAATGCATTGCGTGCTTCGCACGCCAACCCCACGGTAGAATCCACCACATGGCTTTGAACCGGATAGTTTTATGGTATTTTAAGTTTTGATCGATTTTGGGGGAACCAAGCGAGCTATAAGGTCGCGTAAAAAAACCAAATTGTGCAGAATAACATCCTACATTTATATTTGTAGAAAAAACTCTAAAAAATTCATTATCGCGTGAAAAATCTCAAAAAAATAGTTACATCCGGTCAGAAAACATGCTTCCGGTTGTTGGATTTTTTTTGGCTAACGAACTGATCCGAGCGACGGAGACAACCAACATGTGTACCAAATTTGAACCAAATCGGACTTAAAATGCGGCCGCTAGAGTGCGAACACATATATACATATATAAGATTTTTAATGACACCCCAAAACGTGTTCTGGGGACCATGATCGGTGCTCTTTTGCTACTCCCGACCTTGGGTCTTATCATAAGGGCCACTGCAATAGCTCATTTTTCCTATGGAAATTCGCTAATAAGCGAATGGCAACGCTGTTTGGTAACTTTAAACACCTTTGTGTAGAGAGATCTATATTAGGCCATATTGATTTCAAAAGATCTTGCAGGAATGATTATTTGCTACATCTTTGTGTTGTCGTGACTTAATGCGCATGCGCTATGCTATTCTATGTTAGATGATCTATCAACTGATTTGTAGTTGACTGAAAGTGAGTATAGATCGGGTGACAATGCTGCTTGAATGTGTTTCCCTTGAAAATTGTAAAAGCGAGTTTTAAATCATTGAAGCGGGTTTATTAAACGCTACAGTTGGAATTATTACAATGAAAAAAAAAACAGAAGTTGTAATAATTAAACTCCAAAATAAACGCCTTCCTATACTTGAGGGCATAGGAAATTCCTCCAACTCCTCAAGAAATTCACCAACTCCATTCAATATCTTTATCAGTCTTTCCCCGTTAAGGACATTACATTTCAAATATTTGTTTCCAATGTCTTCTAATATTAAACATTCTTCTATAAAATGTGTTATGGTCTAATCCTCTAGGGAATTACATAAGGAGCACATCCTTTCAATTCCATTCCCGCCTGGTCATAGGTAGCGTGGCACTCCTTGCTCTGAATCCCACGAACGGCCATGGTTAAAGCTAAAATTGGCCAGCCCGTTTTTAGCGTTTTGCAAGCATATTTTTAAAAATTCGCCAAAAATAGTAAATGAACCCCAATCCAAATGTGTTCAATAGCTTTTTTGTAGAAGAAACTTCAAAGAATTCAAATATGCCACTAAAAATTAGTTTATTTTGAAATTGTAAAAGTTATTAGCTCAAGAAACAAAAAATGGTTAGTAACGAAAGGAAAAAGTTCAACTTTAGACCTACATAAAAAATAGTAAAAATGGAGTAAATAGTAAACAGTAAGCGTAAAAAAGTTTCGTAATTTAGTTCTAAATAGAACTGTATAAAAACATTTATCAATTTTAAATTTTTTATTTTGAAAAAAACAGTTTTTATGTTTCAAGTACACAACTGGTACCTACCTAGGCCTAGATTGTAACGTCATTTACTAATATATGCTTTGACCAAAAATGAAATATTATTATAAGAAAGTGTAGAGGATAAATCAAAGAAAAGAACGGTGTACTTGTCTTTCCTTAGTTCACAAAAGTGTTTGAGTTACATTTATCTGAATAACAAAAAGACATCAGTCGAATAAAAACTCCCGAGTCAACACGTGCATGTAGGTTGCGTCATTTGAATAGCGTGGGAACAAACGCCCGAGGCGATCTCACGACAACGTCACTTTCCACTGCTGTCTAGACAATCACAAAACCGGTTTTATCTGGATTACTTGACACAGTTCAAAACGTCAGACTTTGCTCTACAAAATGGTATAAAGCAATCTGTCAAAATATAAGGCGTAGCCTTGTGAATATCTGTTGACAAAATGGCCTGTTTATTGGTTGAGAGACTGTCCAATCGCAAGGGTTTACAGTACCTCATGAATGAAAGACTAATTTTACAGTGACATCTGATTGAAAGACACCAACAGAAAGATAAAATCTTGACGAATCCAATGGTGTATTTATAATAGCCAAAGAAATATTTGTGTAGATAGTCTTGAACGTTGAAGAAGTGGGAAATAACAGTCCAATTGTATGCAGATTCGCGCGTGGAAACAGCTGTAGCCCGATATGCATATTTTAAAACGATGATTACGTATGTAAATATACGTTTTACGAAAAAGTTGTAAATACAAAAATTGAAGTTTAATTCATTTCCTTTCCAATGGTGCCAGTTTTATTACGATTGGATAATTTTAAGTGGATTAAATTAGCGATTATGCAAATATATGCAAATTTTTGCAAATTTGTCAAGTTGTTGCGTTTGCGCCGTGAAACCTGGTGTTGTGGTGTCGTATGGCCGTTCCTGGGTTTTAATAAATTTTGCCGTATATTTGTTGGTAATATACGCTGCCTCCCTAAGATTACATTAAAGTTTATTATAGATAACATACCGCTCATATCTTCTTACACGCTCTATCCATGAATTCATCGCCTCTTCTCCCAATTTCGCCAATAATTCATTCAGTATTTTATTTCCCTGTCCATTTTTATGTATCTTATAAAAATCTAAACCATAGTGCTTCTTTCCCCCAATTAAAACCAAAACTTAGCCCAAAAAATTATTCTTTTAACTAGCTGACCCGTACGGCGTTGTCCGTGGTTGTTGGTACTTTCAATCTTTTTGACGTAATTGTAATTCTTTTTAAGTGTTTGTTGAATACCTGTGCGTATCCTACTATGGTCATGGAAAAAAGTCTACGCTATTTAGGAAAGCACTGAAAATTGTATTCCTGTAAACTACTATCTAACATGAAAAAGCTTTAAATATATCGTTTTAATTTATAGTTTTTACTAAGTTTGACTTTCACTTAATTTCATTGACAATGTTGCGACCACCTACGGCCTTAGAGGAAGCTACGTACCAAATGTCATTCCATTTCGTTCTTATAGGGATTTTTAGTAACTTTTACCCCCTCCCCAAACCACCCTAAAATTTCGAATTTATTTTAACCCTTTCTCAGCGAGGGTTTAAATTAGCTGGGGGTCGTAGAAAAGATATTTGAATCACTTTGTAACATCCGCGTTAATTTAGGATGTAACAAACTGGTTCAAATAGAGTTTGTAATTTTAAATGTATAGGCCTAATTAGTATAAGATATATATTGTTTAGTATTTAAATATACAATATACAGTATATATCAAAATAAAGCTACGAATGTGATATTTTAAAGGCATTTAGTTTAATTCAGATGGTTTGTTTAGTTTTCAATAAAATACGTTTAAACTCGTGTATGTTTATGGTTATGCATGGTGTCAAATAATTTGTTCGTTATTATTATTATTGATAGCGAAAATATGTTTTGAAAAGTATTAAAAACTTCATAGTTATGATATATTTTATATAAACAATATTTTAAGCAGCATATCTCTAGTAGGCCTATATAGATATTTAATAACCAATGTTTGAGTTGAATTATAATTCTGTAAGCATTTTTATTTGTATTTGCTTATAGTTTTTCAATCTAACCTTAAAAAGCTGTTGGTTTTGAAGAGTATTAAAGTGATTATAAATTTGGTAAGTAATGTTGCTATGGTAATACATGTAAACAAACATAAGCTTTTTTACGAACAGGTGTTTCTTGTGAGCTATGGTTTTGAGTTCATACAATAAATGCTGTTCAGTTTCTTCCAAATTTGAAACTTTTTCGGGAAACTCTTCTTTACGTATAAACCTTCTATGAACTACTACAAACATTTTAAGACCAAAAATAGCCAAATCGGTCCAGCCGTTCTCGAGTTTTAGCAAGACTAACGAACAGCAATTCATTTTTATATATATATATAGATAGATATATAGATTACCTGTCTAATTGTTTTGATAATATTGTCTGTCATGCTTAGAAACTGAATTATATAATTCAAATTTATTTTTAAAGTTTCTAAATTTAAATATTTTGCCTTTGTCTCTAAATCTATACAAAATAGTATAAAGTAGTAGTATCTATCTCTTTAATAGTAAAAAGAGGTAAAATCTGTTTGTTTGTTTGTATGTTCAATCTCTGGAACTACTGAACCGATTTAAAAAACAGTTTTACTAATAAAAAGCTACACTATCCCTGAGTAACATAGGCTATAATTTATTTTGATAAAAACCTTTTTTATTCCAATATTTGTAAATTTAGGCGGAAAAAAATATTAGGTTAGGCCTAGACTGATGAATCATCACATGTATTTACATTTACATTTATTATCATAGCAACCAATTGCATAAAATAACAGATACAACAGCTGTTTGCTCCAATATTTCCATTAACAGCTGATTTCAAACTTCGAAGGAATTATTTAAATTTCTAACTTTTAGGTTAGGTTTTTATTAAAGTGTACACCTGAGCCTTGCTGGTTCTTTTAACCTTTGTTATAACTGCTGTTATAAAATATACGAAATAATTTGATTCGAACATTTAACATTATTTACCATCTTAGCCTTGGGGTTATTATTAATAATATTATAAAGAGGCAAAATTTGTTTGTTTATTGGTTTTTATGTAGGGGCTAATCTCTGGAACTACTGAACCGATTGAAAAAATGATTTTACTAATAAATAACTACACTGAGTAACATAGGCTTGAATTAATTTTGATTTAATTGTTAAAACAACCCCTAAAACAATAAATATTAATTGTTATACTTTCCTTAAAGCTAGAGAGCTGAAATTTTGTACATTTATTTCTTACAAGATACATAGAAAAAGTAAACTGATTTGCATTTTGTCGCGTGCTTCTAAAGGGTGAAAATGTGATAACCCCTAAAACTATAAAAATTAATTATTATATTTTCCTTAAAGTTATTAAACTGAAATTTTTTACTTTTATTTCTTACAACATACATAAAAAAAGTCACATTTTGTCGCGTGCTACTTAGGGGTGAAAATTTAGTAAAAATGTTGATTCTTACACTTTCCTTAAAGCTAGAGAATAAACCCTTAATAAATTAAGTAATTTAAAACCATTATGTTACATCCTAATTAAAATAAATAAGACATATTATAATTTAATAGTAAGGCCCATTTATATAAAATAACCTGTTTGCATTTGCTTCGACGCGAGTCACCGCGGGGGTTGAAGAGCGAAGCGAGCAGGGGGCGGAGCCCCCTAGTATAATATATTATTAGAAGTATTATTCGGTAGGCAAAACATTCTCTTTAAAAAAAAAACGTTGAGAATTATCTAACTGGTATAACTTATAACATTAATGTTCTAGGTATAAATTTTAACAGAGTTAAACACTCGACCAAATAATGACGTCATTAGAGTTATAGCAAAGGAAGTGTAATGGTGTCGTAAATTGTTTCACAGCTGATTTTGGAAACGCTCCAAACACGTCGGATGTCACAAACACTCTTAGTAACCTCCCGTGGTGAGGGTTTCAACTTGGGGGAGTGTGTAGTTAGTCTCACTGTGTAGTTAGGTGAAGGACGCAACAGAAGCTGTTGGACAAACAGCTGTTTGACCGGGTCTGAATACAGTACGTACCACAATTCAGTTCCAAATGATTCGATCACGCAGCTGAACAGCTGACGTGAATTGAACAACATTAAATTTATCGCCACTTAAGATGCAAAACCTCATAACCCACAATGTTGCCAAAATTTAGTTTTTTGCATAACTGGATTTGTACTTAATTTCATGTCAATCTGATAATTATTTCCTGATTTATACATGTTTTTGTATAGACTCAACAAATCTTAAATTCTATGTCAGGCACCATAAACCTGTCACGATTACAAATTACACAGATTCAAACTTAAGAACAACCAAGCAAACTTTCTATAACCACTCTTAGATGGTGCTGATGAAGGTACATTTACTTGTAGATGTAATACTTGTAGAAATAATAAAGTAACTAAACGTATCAGTTATCAGTTGTTTTTAATGCAAGCCTTAGCAGAGTGGATAACGCGGGATCTTCCTGATCAGAAGATCCTGGGTTTGAATCTCGGCTAGAGACAGGTAGCTTTTAATATCTGTGGTTTTGGGGTAGGAGGGCGGAAATAAAGCAAACGGTGGTTGGCTCGCTTCCAAGCTGACGGGATATGACTAGTTGCCTGGTCTCCAGCTTGGGATGTTTTGCATAATATGTTTACTACAGTATATATGTTATTAAAAAAAGAAAAAACCAACCATGAATGGTCATAAACAACAAAAAAATGAACATTGTTTATCGATTGCAACCCTCTATATTATAAATACAGTACTAGTGAATAAATATTAAAAACAAATTATAACATTAAACTGCAAAGTTTTTGCTTGTTCCTCGCAATAAGGGTATTTGACGGTTACAAGGTTTTGCATCTTAAGAGACGTTATATGTTTTAGGGTGTCAACTAACTATTTGGAAAATTGATCCACTCACGAAGGCATTGGCTAGCTGCCTGAATGTACGAAGTATATTAGTAGAATTTGTTTGTACCTAAGCCTCCAGCTCAGTCTCACGCACTGCTTCGTTC